>PVJN01007097.1:0-71757 GCA_004026805.1 Lasiurus borealis | reverse complement strand
AAAGGAGGGAGGGAGGAAAAAGAAAGGAAGAAAGGAAGAAAGGAAGGAAGGAAGGAAGGAAGGAAGGAAGGAATTAAGGGAGGAAAGGAGGAAGGAGAAAGGGAGGGAGAGAGGAAAGGAGGGAGGGAGGAAAAAGAAAGGAAGAAAGGAAGAAAGGGCAGAAGGGAGGGAGAGAGGGAGGGAGGGAGGGAAGAAGGGAGGAAGGAAAGGAGGGAGGAAGGGAAGAAGGAAGGAAGGAAGGAAGGAAGGAAGGAAGGAAGGAAGGAAGGAAGAAAGGAAGGAAGGAAGGAAAGAGGCAACATCCCAAGACTGGTGTGCAATTTGCACCTCACTGGCCATGGGTTTATGTGTTTCTTCTCCACAATAGGATTAAGTAAGAGGGAAAGACCGGGGTTGCTCTTACCATGGGGAAGGGTAAAGATAGCACTGGAGGAAGAAATTAGAAGCCAGGGTCAGGGGCATAAAAACTTTGCCTACATCACTCTTTTGCCTGAGGTTAAAAAACTCTCTTTGACACTACCCGATTGTGGTGCGAGTGCAAAAGTAAGGTATGTAAGAAAAGAGGGACCCACAGGATTCCAACAAACGAATACCTGGTAGCTAATAGTTTTGGGTCCTGGATGGATGGCTCTAGAAATCACCAAAGACCATCCTGCCTTTCAATGCTGTTTTGTTTTGTTTTTTTTTAATATATTTTATTGATTTTTTACAGAGAGGAAGGGAGAGGGATAGAAAGTCAGAAACATCAAAGAGAGAGAGACATCGATCAGCCGCCTCCTGCACGCCCCGAACTGGAGATGTGCCCACAAGCAAGGTACATGCCCCGACCGGAATCGAACCTGGGACCTTTCAGTCCACAGGCTGATGCTCTATCCACTGAACCAAACCGGTCTCGGCTCAATGCTGTTTTTTTTAATCCACCATCATTTAATGCCATCTTACATGCTTCATGAAAGCAATCAGATATGCAAAAAATAAGTAAATATAATCCAGGCTCAGCCAAGTTATTGAATATACAGTATCTCAATGACAATTCGTTCCAACAGTAACAAGACCATAATGACCCTTACCTCTCAGAACTCTGAGGAAGACTAAATGAGATAACACATGTCTGGCATGGTGCCTGGCCCTGGGGAGAAGTTAGTGCCATGTTCACTGAGCAGGGGAGGTCCAGGCAGTCCCAGGGAAGGTCAAGGCTCAGGACAACTGCCTCTTTCTCACTTAAAACCAAAGTATTTTTGGATGGGCAGTCCATGTTAATTTGCGTAATCTCTTGCCTCGACTGTGCTTATTCTGGGGATAAATAAATGACTTCAGCCAGCGGCACTGTCACTCCAATCTTTCCTATGAGTGCCAGGAACATGTATCAGAGGAAGAAAGAACCAAAGAAAGAAGGAAGAAAAGAAGAGAGGAGAGAAGAGAGGATACGATTTTGTTGAACAAGCGACTACGCGAGCTGATTCTTCTCCTAATAACTTGACTGGCATTTACATCAGACACCATAAAGAGGGAGCAAGGACCCTGGCAACCTGCCAGAAATATCAAGGACCAAGCACCGTAAAACAAGTCCTCCCTCCCTTCTTCTTGTTGCTTTCTGCCTGCAAGCATTTGGCTGGCATTAGGCCAAGAAAATCCTATTTGCTTTCTGTTTAGATGGTCCCGTTGCTCTTCCACATGGAGCATCACAAGACCTGTATGTTGTGTAGGAAATATGATTCCACACACAGCTGGGGTCATTCTTCAAGATCCTCCATCCAGGCATGAGTCAGAGTGAAAGTGAGCAACTCAGCCTGCTGGGCAAAACACACACACACACACACACACACACACGCACTAAACTTACAAACCAAAAGGGGAAAGTGTCATCTGCTCCTAAATAAATCTGCCAAAAATTAACTTGTAAAATCTTTTTTCATCAAGTGAGGTACTGGTGAAGAGGACAAAATATTTTAAAAGTCTAAACTAATTGTTTCTGTGCTTATTTTGCCTGTCATGTATTATCTACATGTCATCCTTTCTTGTTCTTTCTCTCGAGCTCTTTCATGCATCAGACGTCTCTCTAACTTGCAAGCATATAAACACACTAGAGGCCCAGTGCACAAAATTCATGCACAGGGTTGGGGGGGGTGTCCCTCAGCCCAGCCTGCACCCTCTCCAATATGGGACCCCTCAAGGGATGTCCAAATGCCTGTTTAGGCTCGATCCTACGAGGGTCAGGCCTAAACGAGCATTCAGACATCCCTCTCACAATCCAGGACTGCTGGCTCCCAACCACTCGCCTGTCTGCCTTCCTGATTGCCCCTAACTGCTTCTGCCTGCCAGCCTGATCACCCTCTAACCACACACACACACACACACACACACACACACACACACTTTTAATCCATCCATACATCTTGACAAACCGCTTCTCCAAAATACAACTGTAATTCCCACTTTTTTTTTTTTCACATTGATAAGGAAAAATGTTTCTTTTTTATCCTTCCAAAGGGAAAAAACAGTACCAAGTAGTCGGAATTTACAAGACTAATTTTATGTAATAAAGAATTTATAGCAATTGTAAATATTCAACAATAGATTTTCCTGCTTTAAAAAGTTGCATACCCCTTACCTGGCATATCTTTCAATATTAAAAATGAGCATGTTTTTTAATTGTTTTTATCCTCACCCAAGGGTATTTTTCCACTGATTTTCTTCCTTTTTTTTTTTTACATTTATTATTTTTTATTTAAAGCCCCCTCCCTCAGCAATCACCCCACTGTTGTCTGCATCTGTGAGTTCTTCGCTTTTTTTTCCTCAATCTTTCCACTTTCCCACCCAGCCACCCAACTCCCTTAATAGCTGTCAGCCTGCTCTCTACCTATGAGTCTGTCTGTTTTGCTTGCTAGTTCATTTTGTTCAGTAGAGTCCACATATGAGTAAAAATCACATGGTATTTGTCTTTCTCAACTGGCTTATTTCTCTTGGCAAAATGCTCTCTAGGCCCATTCATGCTGTCACCAAGGATAAGATTTCCATCTTTTCTATGGCCAAGTAGTATTCCATTGTGTAAATGTACCACAGCTTTTTCTTATCCACTCATCTACTGATGGGCACTTGGGCTGCTTCCAGATCTTGGCTATGGTAAATATAATGTGGCAATGAACATAGAGGTGCATGTATTCTTTCGAATTAGTGTTCTGTGTTTCTTTGGATAAAATCCCAGAAATGGAAGTACTGGGTCATGGCCAGGGAGATGGGCATTCTTTGTCCAGATGTCTTTAATCAGGTTTTGTTTCCCTGAGTCATTCCCAAAATAAAACTTTAATTGCCTTGTCTCAAACACCTGAGATAAGAGGGGCTATTTATAGAACAACAGAAATTTTGGAGTTATTTCCATGATGTGTTCATTGACATAATAGATTTTTCCTCACCACCAGTAACACAGAAGGTAACACTTGCAATTGTTTCAGATATATTGATGCTAGATAGATGATAGACAGATAGATAGACAGATCATCATTAAAGAAGCATTATGATCTATAATAGAGCATGCCAATTTTCACCCAAAATGGAAATTTTAAATTTTTTCTTTGCACTTTGAAAGGAAGATTTGCACAAATTTGTACACATCTGAGAAGCTTTATCCATATTTGTTGACATATGTTTCGAAGTCTATATATTTCCAACTGCAATCATTTAAAATGAACCACGATTAAGACAGTTCAAAAAGTGCAGCAGCAGGCTTGATTTTAGCATCTTACCAGAGCAGAATTTTGCTACAAATACTCAAACTCCAGAGGCTACCTTTTTTATTTTCTTTATATATTTTATTGAATTTTACAGAGAGGAAGGGAGAGAGATAGAAAGTCAGAAACATCGATGAGAGAGAGACATCGACCAGCTACCTCCTGCACGCCCCACAGTGGAGACTTGCCCGCAAGCAAGGTACATGCCCCCAACCGGAATCGAACCTGGAACCTTTCAGTCCACAGGCCGACGCTCTATCCACTGAGCCAAACCAGTCTCGGTGAGAGGCTACGTGAGAGGCTACATTTTTAAAAATTCTCTGCTATCCTTCGTGCCATTCTGCTCACTCTGACTATGACCCTTTGCCAACGACAAAACTCTTTAGCTCCAGCCTCTTCCTTGAGTCCCAGGTCCACCCATCTCCCTCACGGCCCACAAGGCATTCGTACTCCAGCATCTGACGGAATACCTCAAACACAACTGCTCATCCATCATTCTCGCCTCACACGCTTCCATCACCCTTTACATAGACCACCATTCCGGTCCTTATCGTACTCCCATTTAATGATCTACCCATGTTTCCATCTCACTTTCCAGAATGTGAGTTCACAGAAGAGAGACCTTGCGGAAAAAATCTGTGTGTTCTTACTTTTAGCACATGACAAGTCCTTGATAAATGTGTATTGAGCAAATATCTGACGTAGTACCTGCACGTGTGACTCAGGTTCATAAGAATGTAGCACTCGCAAGCTGGCTGCCCGGGTGGGAGGGGGTGGGATAAAAGGTCAGAGCATGGAACGGTCGTCATTACAGGCACCTAACCTATCTTTCCCACATCGTATGAAGTTGAAATCACATGAAGCTCTAAATTGTCATCGCTGCCTTCCTCACTTTTATGTCAGGTCTCTCGGCAATGGGTTTTGCCGGAGTGTGGGAGAGTTTCAGGTTCAAAGCCTCCGAGAAACCCGATCCTTCTTCCTTTTCCAAGTGGGTCAAATGTCACACGGTGAGCAGAGGTGGCTCAGATAAGTGAAAACTGCACCAAGATACTGTGGCCCCGTGGCGTCTCTCGCAAGTCACAATTGTCCTCGCATGTGGAGACAACCAAAGATGCCACCTCCCAATGCTGTAAAATTCAATTCCCCCAGTGCTCTGTTTGTTTGCAAGGCTGCACAGAAAAAGCGTTCACCTTGGCTGGAAATAAAAGGCACTATTTCAGTGTAACAGAATCTCCAATATCAGGAATATGGAGTTATTAAAAAAAATGCTGTAAGTAGGATGGGAGATCAAGAATAATTACACCGAGACAACAGCATCCATGGGGACTGTCCCAGGCACTCCGGGACTTGAGGTTAATCCAAGCTGTAGAGCAGTGGCTCTCAACCTTCCTAAGGCCGAGATCCTTGCATACAGTTCCTCATGGTGTGGTGACCCCCAACCATGAAATTTTGCTACTGTGATGCATCGTGATGTAAATATCTGCATTTTCCGATTGTCTTAGGCGACCCCTGTGAAAGGGTCATTTGATCCCCAAAGGGTTGCAACCCACAGGTTGAGAACCGCTGCTTTAGAGGCATTTGAGCAGAGACATGACCTGAGTTAGAAATTTTTAATTTTTTCTGGACACTGTCAGACAAAGACAGAATTAAAGAGACCAAAGAGGAGGCTAACGCAATAGTCTAGGGGTGAGATGATGAAGGTGTGAATCAGCGTGCAAGTGCTAGAAGTGATGGAAGTAGTAAAATGACTCTATATATATAGGGTATTCCCCTCCCCCCCAAAAAAAATGTCTACACACTTTAACAGCTGGCAGCTGTTAAATGAAAATTAAATGTATTTTCATAAACACTGTCTTTGAAGAGGGGCACCCTACCCTGTATTTTGAAGATAAAACCAGGAGACTTTTCATACAGATTGGGAATAAGATCTGAGAGGAAGACTAGAGTCAAGAACAACGGGCATGATTTTAACCAGAAAAATGAGAAGTTTGGAGGTGCCATGTACCGAGATGAGGAAGACTGCAAGATGAGCATGTTAGGGAGAAGGCAGGTCAACAAGCAGCACGTAGAACAAGCAAACATTTCAAACGGTCCCCAAAAGAATAGTCTCAATTGTAGTTGAGTAATTGTAGTTACTCAACACTGTTTTCAATCTCCTAGCCAATGCAGGGATTTTATATATATATATAATATACAGTGGTACCTCAAGATACGAGTTTAATTCATTCCGTAACCTTGAGGCGTGGGAACCCATGAGACGCTCGAGTCGCGGTCAACTGGTGAGTTGTGTGCAGCCGGCCGATCCGCGCGATGACTCCTATCTCAAACGTTGCTCGTATTTCAAAGCAAAAATCACTCGCTCAACGGCTTGTATCTCAAAAATCTCGTATGTTAGCGCACTCGTATCTCGAGGTACCACTGTATATATGTGAAAAATATATATATGTGCTGTTGATTTAAATAAAAAGGCATCCCTGTATGTCTACTAGTCCCAGTTTTCTTGGTTAAGAGCAATTGTTATCTTCCTTCGTTTGGTCTCACCTGGAGAGGGGGTCGCTGCCCACTTCCCCAGGAGGACAGAGGACAGAGGAACACCTTGGCAGGGAGGAGGAGGGGGTGCCACAGGGGGCTTGTTGTTGGAAAGAGCCTCCATAATATTGCGTCTGTCTCTTTGGGAACCTGCCTCCACCTCTAGCTGAGGATTACTTTTAGCCAAGAAAATTTTTTATCTTCTATTTTCTACTAATTTGCCTATTCGTCTCTCATCAGCTTATTTAACCAGACTATTTTATTGACATAGCATTATGACATATTAAAGTTGAGAGTTCTAAAAACAATAAAATAAAGTTGAGAGCTCTGTTATTCATACATCTACTCCAAAATAGTAGAAAGCAATCCCATCCGAAATTCAGCTCATTTGCAAAAATGATTTTAAAACTTTATTTTTATCTATCAACAAAGTATTATTTTAAAGTTTTCAGATAATTTTTTAAAAATTCCTTTCCATTGTCCCCCAAACATCATCTTTGCAAAGACATTTAACCATGAGGATATTTTAAACTTCATCTGCCTTCAGAATTAAAGCTTAGTAACTATAATTGCAAAACTGGTGAATAATTCATGCCTTCAGTAGCATACAAACATATTGATTTGTAGATTGTTTTGTAGAAGCACAAAAGAACATTTTGGCATGTTAATATTGCGATCATTTAACATTTGTTAGATATAACTGAATATATTTGTGGATGAAAATTGCAACATGATTCTTTTTAAGCCCCCTCCCTTAGAATCCTTAATCACCAATCTTTTTTTGAAAAAAAAATCAATATGTCACCTACCAGAGGTCACCAAATTGTACACTTTAAAATGGTGGATCTTATGTTAGGTGAATTTTATCTCAGTTTTAAAATGCTTACTTCATTGTAAGTCAGATCTTGGAAAATAAGCTTAAGATGCTAGGACAAATCATCCCTCCCTAATAACTGGCTTTTTTAAACAACAGAAGGTCCCTTTGAAGTAGCGAGCTCTGCCCCGTAAGCCTCCTTCCCTGTGGTTCTGTAAAATTACAGGCTATTTATTTTGCATTGAGCTCTTCCCACAAACTCGTATTTTGGATACAGGGGTACTGTAAAACAAGCGTTTTTCGCTGCTGACGGTAAAGCCACTGTCCTAATCTGTCGTTCAGTTTAAAATCTGATAATAATGGTTACTTTACCTCGAGAGAAATCCTACAGGCAAACATGTCATGAGTGGCCCAGTTTGACTGAGAACAGATCCAAGCCACTGGTCATATAGGGTAAACACTTAAGACATTTAACCCAGTCCACCGGTACTAAATGGAAGGGGATGGTCATCTGGATTATGAATCACCTAATTGACATGTCAGAAAATAAGCATTTTATTGACAGAAGGTGATTGTAGGGGAGAGTCATTTTTCATGGGAATCGCCAGATACCTTTCCCCCCTCTCTCTCTTTGTATTCGTGCCCCTCCGGTGGAGGGAGGTGGGCGGGAGGAAGGCGGCAGTGAGAACAGAATTAATTCTCCTCTGCAGGTCAGCGCTTAATATGCAATCGCTTATTTCTTGCTTTGGCTTTTGTTTCAGCAGCGCTCCAGAAATCTGTCCTTGTTCCAGGTTCCTAAACAAACACCAGCTTTTTAGGAAAGATCTTTAATTCCTCTGTCCATCCTGTTTGGTAGTTTTAAGGAGGAATGGACCAGGGAAGGTCCATATCACTCCCTTGACCGTCTCTTTCTCAGTTGTTAGGTGGACAATGGCATTGTTGTTGTTTTTTAAATTAAATCTTTATTGTTCCGATTATTACATTTGTTTCTCTTTTTTCCCCTCCATAGCTCCACTCCACCCGGCTCCCACCCCTCCCTCTACCCTTTCCTCCCCCTCATTGACCTCATCCTTAGGTGTATGATTTTTGTCCAGTCTCTCCCTGCACCCTCCTCAACCCTTACCCTGAGAATTATCACAGACAATGGCATGGTAAAATCACACAGCCCAACACACATACACACACACACACACACACACACACGCACACACACGTTTGTTTACAATAATGGGGCTGCATTAACTTCGCAATGATCTAATCTGTAAGATACTTGAGTTAGGAACCTGTGACCATTTTCACATCTCCTCTTAACCCTGCCCTACCCTAATGTGTTTAAAACAGCTGCTTAGGCCTAGTAACTACTTGATAAATATTGGTTTAATTTGTTAATTAAATGTCTGCTGATTGAATTTCAAATTGTTGGTGTGTTGATTCCAGAAAAGTTATCAGACACCCTCATGACAGGATTCATGAATTTTATCTGCAAAAGCATGTTCATTTTTAAATTAAACCAAATCATTGCACTGATGTCTTGGTTAGAATCGTATTTTAGCTATAGACTATATAATAGGCCATCAGTAAATATTTGTACACCTCAACTTAAGGGGATTCTTTTATGTGACCAAGTTTCCAAACAAACTCCCTGATTTCTAAAAGGTTGTCTCACATTCTACAGCATGTTGATATATTTCCCACCTTTCAAACCTCTCTTGGGAAGAGGCCAGTTTAGCCTACCTTACTTCTTTCTTAGTGACGTGTTGGCTAAAGGAATTCTTTAATATACTTCATTTTACCCTGTAGAAATAAGGTGTTCTTAGGTGTACACTCGTCAGAATCAAAGCTTAAACTTTAGACCTTACACAGGACAGATAGCATAAAGAAGTCACCACCACGTAAAGTTAAATTAAATAATCAACAACGTGACGTATCGGCGGTGTGAGATTTGTAGGAAAAACAACATACCGTTTTGAAATACTAAAACGGTGTTTCTCAACCTTCCTAATGCCGCGACCCTTTAATACAGTTCCCCATGTTGTGGTGACCCCCAACCATACAATTATTTTCTTTGCTACTTCCTAACAGTAATTTTGCTACTGGTGTGAATCGTAATGTAAATATCTGTGTTTTCTGATGGTCTTAGGTGACCCCTATGATGGGGTCAATGGGCCCCCAAAGGGGTCGCGACCCACAGGTTGAGAACCGCTGTACTAAAACGTTGCTTAGTATTGTATTAATTTTTATGCCAAAGTGCTTCTTCCTTATTTGCTTTATAAATGATTGGATTATGGAATTGCCTCCCCTCACCTGCTTCAACCCTGACCCAGGTGAGGGCCCAGCAGTTTCTGCTCGTGTGTGTGTGTGTGTGTGTGTATGTAGGAGAGATCATATAAATATACACTAAAGAATTCTGATCTGTTCAGAATTGGCAAATACCGGTCCCCAGGAATGTTTGACATCTCCAACCCTGCCTTTTCCCCTTAGAGAAAACAAGCTTCTGAAATGACACTCCTGAAGCGGTTCTTTTTAAAGAAACAAGCCATTCCTCAGTCTCTCGAAGGAGTGAACAGCATGTGGTTGAGAAACAGAAATGAACCCACGAAGAAATCAAAGCAGAACCCACTCTGAGAACCACGGGGAATTACTTCTGAGAGGTGTTTAGATCCCATGATTGGTTAGATTAGGAGGACTGTGAGGGTCTTCATGTCACAGGCCCTTGTTATAAACCTCAGGAATGACTTCCTGGGTGCAGGCAGAGCCCAGGAGGAGCCTGGAGCTCACCTGATCCCGGTGGGAGGTGAGGTCCGTTTTCCCACATCAGTGGCTGCCTTTACAGAGGGCTTTTGTGAGGACAGTGGCAGCTCAGAGATCGCAGCGGGGGCTTCCGTCATCTCAGAGAATGTACATCCCAAATGTCTCTGTCTCCCCAGAACATGGTTTACTTTACTAGTGTAAGCTCAATCCATGCAGGGGTGGGCCAAAGTAGGTTTACATTGTAATACCATAAAAGCAAAACAAAACAAAGAAAACCTACAATAATTAAAAAACAGTAGTACAAGAACAAGCCAAAACCAGTTTGGCTCAGTGGATAGAGCATCGGCCTGCAGACTGAAAGGTCCCAGGTTCAATTCCGGTCAAGGGCATCTACCTTGGCTGCGGGCGCATCCCCAGTGGGGGGTGTGCAGGAGGCAGCTGATCGATGTCTCTCTCTCATCGATGTTTCTCTCTATCCCTCTCCCTTCCTCTCTGTAAAAAAAGCCATAAAATATATTTAAAAATAAAAGTAAAAAACAGTAGTACAAGAATAAGCTGCCTTTCACCTACTCACAACTGTAAGCCTACCTTTGCCCACCCTGCATGTGGTATTTATTAATGATTTAGGGGGAGGGGCGTCGGGAATAGGGGAAGCATATTACCTAAGACTGGAGTAAGGAAATGCTACTTGTCCCAACAGCAGTGACACTCAGAACCGCCCACGGTAGCACTGTAGGGAAACCTGGCAGCGGGGAACAGCTGGGCCACTGGGGCCAACTCTGCCCCAAGATTCACCTTCACTCTGGGGCAGGTTTCTCCATCCTGGCACTGTGTGCATTTTCAGCCGCATCACTCCTTGCAAAAGGGACTGGGCTGTGCATTGCAGGATGCTGAGCAATACCTCTGGCCTAGTCGCCGGAGGCCTGTAGAGTCGCACCCCTCACCGGTTATGACGAAAAAAAGATGTTTCAGACGTTGCCTCATGTCTCCTCGCAGGACAGTTGTCCCCAGAGGGAATCATTACTTCAGTGCTGCTCCTGGATGACCTCTGGCCTCAGGAGAAAACGGTTCCCTCCCTTGAAAAATGGCCACGTGTGCCCGAATACCTTACTTCTGGGGTAACACAAAGAGAACGTGAATGCAGGGAGTAGCAAGATCTCAATAATCTGGTTGACGAACTGCAGCTGACCAAAGAGCACAGGGGAGACGGGATTCTGAGATTTCTCCCACCTCCGGTGGTTTCTTCTTGAAGAGTGCCACCTGGAACCTTTTGTTAAGAAAAATCTTCCCAGCGCTTGGGATACTGGAAGACTAGACCCAGAGTTCTTTCTCTATACTCCTTTCTCAGGCCTTCTGTCTCAAATCCTGTCACTGGCCTGAGGATAGTCCTCTTCCGCTAGGTCACCGACACAGGTCCCATCGTCTAAGGAAACAACCTTGGCATCCCCTCTTTAAGATGAACACCCTGTAGGTTCAAGGGAGCTGTTTCCTTATGCGGGAGCATCCGTTGGAGCAGTGGTTCTCAACCTTCCTAAGGCCGAGACCCTTGCATACAGTTCCTCATGTGGTGGTGACCCCCAACCATGAAATGTTGCTACTGTGATGCATCGTGATGTAAATATCTGCATTTTCCGATGGTCTTAGGCGACCCCTGTGAAAGGGTCGTTCAACCCCCAAAGGGGTCGCGACCCACAGGTTGAGAACCGCTGCACTTATCGTTGCTAAGTAAACATTTCTTAAATAATAAATTCAATAGTCTCTCCTATTAGCAGTTTCACTTCCTGCAGTTTTAGTTACCCACTTTCAACTTCAATTGAAAATATTAAATGGAAGATTCCAAAAATAAATAATTCGTATGTTTTCAATTGCCATGCTGTTCTGAGTAGCATGATAAAAATCTCCCGCTGTTCTGCTCTGTCCTGCCCAGGACATGAATCATCCTTTTGTCCAGGGTTTTCACACTGTACATACAGTATAATAAAATATTTTGAGAGATCATGTCTGCATGACTTTTATTACACCATATTGTTATAATTGCCCTATTTTATTATTACTTATTGTTAATATCCTACTGTGCCTAATTTATAAGTTAAACTTTATAACAGGGATATATAGAGAGTACACAAAGTATTCTATCTGCAGTTTGGGGCATCCACTGGGGGTCTTAGATCATATTCCCTAGGGATAAGGGGTGACTACTTCTAAAAAATAGCCCAATACACAGTCAATACACATAGCCTTGCCCAAATTATCTAGATATTTTCTAGTAGTTTATAAATATGGCCAAAACCTGACCACACCACTTGAGTGTCAAACCACCCATCTGACGTCTCCATCTGGATGGCTACTAGGCATCTCCAGCTTATCCAGAGTAAAACCAATTACATGAGAGCCTTCAAACCACGTGTTCCTTTCCAAGTCTTCTCCAGCTGAGTACACGAGTACCTTAGACATATTTTGAATTCATTTCCAGAACCTCACAATAAAGTGAATATCGCATGATTCACTTTATTGCATGAATTTTAGGTTCCCCAGTGCATATAAAAGTTATGGTCATGCTATATTGCAGTCTATTAAGTGTGTAATAGCATTGTGTCTCAAAAAACAATGTAAACATCTTAGTTAGTACTTTATTAGTAAAAAATGCTCTCCATCAGTTGAGCCTTAAGGAAGTCATAATCTTTGTGATGATGAAGGGTTTTGCCTCCGTGTGGATAGGGTGGTGGTTACTAAAGGTAGGGCTGGCTGTGGCAACTTATTAAAAGTAAGACCACAATTGCCAAAACCAGTTTGGCTTAGTGGATAGAGCATCGGCCTGCAGACTGAAAGGTCCCAGGTTCGATTCCGGTCAAGGGCATGTATCCTGGTTGTGGGCACATCCCCAGTAGGGGGCGTGCAGGAGGCGGCTGATCGATGTCTCTCTCTCATTGATGTTTCTAACTCTCTATCTCTCTCCCTTCCTCTCTGTAAAAAAATCAATAAAATATATATTTTTTTAAAAAAGTAAGACCGCAATGAAGTTTGCCACCAACTGACTTTCCCTTTTGCTATTTCTCTGTAGCACGTGATGCTGTTTGCTAGCATCTTACCCACAGAACTCCTTCCAGACCCGAAGTCAAGCCTCTCAAACTCTTGCTGCTGTTTTATCAACTGAGTTTATGTCATATTCTAAATCCTTTGTTGTCACTTCAACAATCTTCACAGAATCTTCACCAAGGAGTAGATTCCATCTCAAGAAACAACTTTCTGCCGAGACTGGTTTGGATGGGGTGGAGTCTCAGGGCTGAGCAGACAGCCTTGGCTTCCCATTAGCCCTGCCCTATGCACCCCCTGGGTCTCAATGTCCCTCAGTAATTGCTGCAGCCCTCTCTGCGCACACTCATACTCGAGTACCTCCAGACCTCTGCCTTTCCGGCTCCCCTGAATTTCCATGCACTTCGGGAACCTGTATGAGTCTGGGTCCCCAGAGTCTCACTGAAACTGGGGCTCAGTGCAGTTGGAAGTGGAGTTCAGTACAGTTGGGAGGTTCAGTCTTCCTCCCACTCAGCTTTTGGCAGCTCCTATGAGCCTCCATGACCCCCTCTCTTTCCTTCTGTTATAGAATTTCCACTCAGCCAGCTTTCCTGTGGTTCTGGATGATGTCTGTCTGTCTTTTAGCTGTAGTTTCGAAACTGTTGTGCGAGGCAGCAGTTTAAGTGTTCACCTATGCCGCCATCTTGGTTTCTCACAACTTTATTTTTTTACTGGTGCTAGCTATTACTTCCCTTTTATCTCATCATTATCTATAAATATATCCATCTCAGATGGAAGCAGAAGTCCCTGTATTAGTTACCAACGTCACCCCGATAAATTCCATAAAAATTTACAAAATAAAATAAAAGAATGGGAACTCTTTGGCCAGATGCTTACTAAGCTGAAGTATCTACTAACCCACTCTAGACCTTTGGGAAGCATGATGATCTCTCCCAAATCTGGAGACTGGTGTCTGCTTAGTGTCTGGATGTAAAGAAGGCTTTAGGCCATGAAGTGAGAAGCAACTGTAATGTAAGTAAGTGTGGAAAAAACCCGGTCTTCCTCGAGTCCATCTCAGTCCTTCCGGAAAGCGGAAGAAGAGAGCATCCATGGTTTCTCTCTTTCCACCTAAATGAACACAGAGGCCAGAGGAGGACGGAGAGGTGGTGGGACTGCTCAAAGGGAGGACTGGCTACCTTTGCTCCACAGATCTTTACCTGGAAGATGGGAGGGTTGAGCTGAACGCCACCAGAGAAAACAGCAGGCCACATCAGCAGAGACGCCCAGAATAAATGAGAAGTACGCGTATAAATTAAACCAGAGGATTTAACATAAACCATCCAAAACCACTTGATACATAGATACATTGCAAACCTTCAAGGGCAGGAACTCGAGAGGAAAGAATAATATACGGAGCCTCACATTTGAGTGAATCTAGTAACTTTCACTCCAGCCTATATGACATCCCTATGCCAAAGAAATCTAGCTCAAGTGCTGTGTGTATAGAATTTGACTATTGAGAGAACTAGAGATGATTGTTGCCTCAATCCCAAAAGAAGAAAATTATATTCATTATTACTATTATTATTACTGCTTGATGCTACTATAAACCAGGCATTTTTCTAAGTCCTTTACTCACATTCTATCATCCCATATTTTTACTACCCCCATTTTTTTTAATATATTTCACTGGTTTTTACAGAGAGGAAGGGAAAGGAATAGAGAGTTAGAAACATCGGTGAGACAGAGACATCAATCAGCTGCCTCCTGCACGCCCCCTACTGGGGATGTGCCCGCAACCAGGATACATGCCCTTGACGGGAATCTAACCTGGGACCTTTCAGTCCGCAGGCTGACGCTCTATCCACTGAGCTAAACCGGTTTTGGCTACCCCCATTTTTAAAGGGAGAAAAATTAACCCTTGGGGAAAATAAGAAAGTTGTCTAAGATTGCAGAGTTATTAAGTATAGACCAAGGACTCAAACTCATCTTACTCAAAAAATGGTGCCCTTAACCAATATGTATCCTGCCTCCCAGTTTTTTTTCTCCTTAACCCTCCAAATAAACCCTCCTCGGATCAGGTTGACCTGATCATATGAGGACCTTCTTTTTCATCTTTGTTCATGTTACTCCTTCCACCCTGAATGCCATTTCCTCTTCATACCGCACAAATCTTTGCCTCACTCACAGCTCATCTCAAGCCTCACTGGCCTTTTAAGAGTGTATATAAAGCATAAAAATCGTATGTAGAGCATGGGGTGATGTAGGTAAGCACATAGAGATATGTTCGGAAAATATGTCTGACTGATTTCACAAAAATAAAGACGTTTTCATTGTTTACTTTCACATTAAATCACATTTTGCATTAAAAAAATAAAGAAGTCCCTATATTGTCTTGTAGTGTTTAATGTTGAGCCATCCAAACCTTTTCTCATTTTTTTTCTTCTTTATATGTAACTAGTTTTAGGGGATCTTCTCTTTATTTCTGGTATTCTGGAACTTCATGAAATGTCATAATATTGTATTTTTAGATCTATTTTCTTTCATTGTACTTGGTTCTCAATGGGACTTCCCAATCTCAATGTTCATAGTTTTAATCTTGGGCAGATTCAGAGCAGGGAGGGGCAGAGTTCTTTTTAAGGAATTTCCTTCTTTTGAGTTTTCTCTATTCTTTGCTTTCAGCCTTATCGTGGGACCTAAGTCTGATCGGTTTTCCATTTGTTTTCTGTTTTAATTTCCCCTCTCCTGAGAGATTTCCTTTGCTTTATCTCTCATCCTAGCAATCTCACGGGGTATTTTTGAAAAGTTTCTATGATTTACTGTTTTATCTTTGTTCCTTTTGGGTTTCTCTGTCAATATTTTTCATTTTCATGTTAGATGCTTTTCTCCAATGACGATGATTTAAAGGAAGAAATGTCGGAGTGAGCCAGGATTCTGTCATTCCAGATAGTAAAGGAGCTCTCTTGATGATCACTTATGTTATGTCCAAAGTAGCCAAACTCACTGGCCAAAAATGGGACAATTTAAGCTTCAACGGGATAGATATCAATAGGTTGGAACACATTAAATGTGTTTAAGTTCATGAGTTCATAAGAACAGTGAAGCCAAACAAAGCCGAATTGGTCATCATTGGAAGATATTACTTAGAAAACTGCAAATGGAGAGAAAGAATCAAGCATTTATCATAGCTTTCCTAAAGGTAAGCAAATACCGAGTGAGGGGAAGCTTCTCCCTATGAAAGCATTCTAGAGAAGGACGATAGAATTAGAATTTCATCATCTTGCATCTCCCTAATAAATGAATGGGTCAGCGTAAACCACTGCTCATATCAGAAAGGAGAAAAATAGCCAGATAGTATGTGCCTTGATGGAAAAATATAATACCATCTGGAAATTTCTTTTCCTAAAAGCATTCAACCTAAATAGGATCACACCTTTACACCCAATTTACAGGAAATAAAAAAAAAAGGGAACATGTCAAACTACGCCACATGGGTGCACCCATTAAATCATACCGTATGGAAACTGTCCAAGAAGGAAACCCTGGTTCCTTCAACAAATAAATTACAAACGAAAGGAGAAAGACAGAGAGGAAGGCTCTATATGTACAGAGATTGAAAGACATATGAATCAGTTGCAATGAGTAAACCTGATTTTAACCTGTATCAAGTACAAAATTATGATATTTATAAGACAATTGAAAATTTGAACACTAAGTATTGGGTGATATTAAGGAATTATTAATGATCTCTGTTCTGATAATAGTTTTCTGACCTTTTTAAAGAGTCAGTATCTTTACAAAAATTGAGATACAACCTAAAATAGTTAAGGCTGAACTAATATAATGTCTGAGATGTGCTTCGAATAATACACGTGAGTAAAAGTAGATAACGGTATACATAGTAAGCCTGGAGTTACTCATTGTTTACACTGAGCAATGGTTGTATGAGGGTTTATTGTATTATTCTCTCTACTTTTATATACTGTACATTTGAAACTTTCCATAGTAAGAGATGTTTAAATAAGCTATTTGGAAGTTCTGTGTGTAACCAGGACTTGTGGGATGGGAGTGTCCACTCTTGGGAAGTGTGAGAGCAGGCCAGCGATGGGTTAAGGAACTCCCAATTGGTTTCTCCAAAAAATAGCTTCTCCAGTATTGGCTGGGGAGTAGATCCCAGCTCTTTCTGTTCTCAGAGGGGAAAGGAGGAAAGCACCCTTAGAATCTTCTTCTTTGTGGAGAATTTTACTTCATCTTCTTGCTTCAGTTCAGCACTCTCTCTACATCCCCTGCTCTGGGACCCCTGAGTGATTCCAAGAATAAACTTCACTGTTATTTTGGGGGATAAAGTTTGTCAACACGTCAGGGAGATCTTGGGGTTCAATTGTTTTGTCTGCAGCATTTCAGTTCAGCATCTCCTGTTTCTAGTTTCACAGTTCATGCTTGTCCTCAGGGTTTCTTGGCACCTATAAATTCTTAAGTGTTACAGGAGGAGCTTTACAGGGGAATATTGATTTGCCTGTCATCGATATCTTTCTTGGTTCCTCACCAGCTTCCCTCTTTAAAAAAAACCCGCCTATATTTCTTTTAATATGATAACATGTTAGGGGCAGGGTGTGGGGCTGGGTAACATGGGTGAAAGGAGTCAAAATGGATAAATTTACAGTTAAAATATAAATAAGTCATGGTATGTAATGAACAGCATAAAGACTATAGTTAATAATACTGCATTGCATATTTGAAACTTGCTAAAATATGTATTTTAAAAGCTCCCATTACAAGAAAATAATTTCTGTAACAATGTATGATGGCTGGTGTCAACTGGACTTACTATGTAATCATTTCACATATACAAAAATATAAAATCATTATGTTGTACACATGAAACTACTATAAAGTATATCAATAATACCTTAGTAAAACAAATGTAAAAAATAAATAAGAAAATTATATTAGGGATTTTAATTTTTATCTAATATTCCCTGGAATATATTGCTATTCTCCTTTCTAATTTCATCCTTCCTTCTCGCTTCACTGCAAACAAAATAAGATTTTGTTTTGGTCTTCAATGTTGTTTTTTATTAAATGTATCGGGGTAACTTTGTTAACAGGATCATGTAGATTTCAAGTGTACATTTCCATGATACAAAATCAGTATATCACACTGTATGCCCACCACCCGAAGTCAAATCATCTTCTGTCAACATATATCCACCCCTTCACTCTGGAAAGCACCACATTGCTATCTGTGTCCACAAGTTTCAATTTTATATCCCACATATGAAATCATATGGTTCTTAGCTTCCTGACTGACTTATTTCACTCAGCATAATATTCTCTAGGTCCATTCATATTTCGTCTTTTCATATGGCTGAGTAACAATCCATTGCATTTATGTACCACATTCTCTTTATCAAACTATACTTTGGCTGTCTCCATGTATTGATTACTATGAATAATGCTGCAATGAACATAGAGGTGCATATTTCTCTGTGAATATGTTTATTAGTTTTTTTAAATATATTTTATTGATTTTTTTTACAGAGAGGAAGGAGAGGGATTGAATTAGAAACATCAATGAGAGAGAAACATTAATCAGCTGCCTTCTGCACACCCCCTACAGGGGATGTGCCCACAACCAAGATACATGCCCTTGACCAGAATCGAACCTAGGACCCTTCAGTCCACAAGCTAATGCTCTATCCACTGAGCCAAACCCATTAGGGCTGTTTATTAGTTTTTCAGGTAGATACCCAGAAGAAGGATTGCTGGATGGTGTGGTAACTCTATTCCTAATTTAAATGCCATATTGTTTTCCATAGTTGACTGTACCAGTCTACATTCCACCAGCAGTGAATGAGGCTTCCTTTTCTCCACAACCTCTCCAATACTTATTTCTTGACTTGTTGATGACAGCTATTCTAACAGGTGTGAGGTGGTATCTCCTTACGGCTTTGATTTGCGTCTCCCTAATTGCCAGTGAGGTTGAACATCTTTTTATGTATCTGTTGGCCATTCATATGTCTTCTTCAGAGTAGTGTCTGTATTGGTTGGTCCTCTGCCTGTTTTTTATTGGGTTGTTTGGTGTTGAATTTTATGAGTTCTTCATATGTTTTGGATATTAAACCTTTGCCAGAGCTATTGTTCCCATTCGGTTTGCCACCTTTTTGTTGTTGTTGTCAGTTTCTTTTGCTGTGCAGACAATTTTTAATTTTATATAGTCCCATTAACGATCCTTTTAATAGTAATTTAGGTTGTAACCTTCTGTATCCCTACTATTCCAGGTACAACTCTTTGTTCTGTTTTCAATCTTCTAAGAACTGATTCAACCAAAGCACATTTGCACCCCTAAGTGCATAGCAGCGCTATTTACAATAACTAAGATCTGGAAACAGCCCAAGTGCCCATCAAGATGAGTTGATAAAAAAGCTGTGGTACATTTATGCCATGGGGTACTATGCAGCATTAAAAAAGGAAGGATCTCTTACCCTTGAGACAGCATGGAAAGACCCGGAGAGTATTACGCTAAGCGAAATAAGCCAGAGAAAGACGAGTATCACATGATCTCACTCAAACGAGAAATCTAGTGAACAAAATGAACTGATGAACAACGTAGGTCCAGAGACAGATCAAGGGAACAGACTGCTGAACCTCAGAGGGAAGGCGGGGGAGGGGAGAGCGGGAGGAAGAGGAGAGAGTGGCAAGAGATCAACCAAAGACCTCGGATGCATCTGCGCATAACCCATGGACACAGACAATAGTGTGGTGAAGGCCCGGGGTTCTCTGAAGGTAGGGGAGCGGAGGAAAGCAGATAAAATCAACGCATCCATTTAACTGAAAGACTAGTTAAGACTCTGATTTAAAATAAAAGCTGCCTCACGGGGAAAGACTCTATCTGTTTATCTTGTTTACCATCACACCTGTCACAGTGCCATGTGCGGGAGTCCAGTCGTTTTGAATACTGTTTACAACATTCGCTTTTTTTTTTTTCTGAGATTGTGCTGTGTGGCAAGAGGTCAAAGGCACAAGAGCAGATGATGAAAACTCTTCTGCTCTACAAAGAAAACAGGAAAATGTCCAGAGCCCAGCGCTGGTCCGTAATGTATGTGCCATCATTCTTTCGAGAGAGCTGCATTTGAAATATTTCTGGCTTTAACTTTCCTTCCCCGTGTACCAATCATCTCAGTTGTTAAGTTTGTTTAGAAAGCAATTTTTAAAAGATTATCCCGATAACCCCCAGCCAGTGTGAGACGGGGGACGGCTGCTGATGTGGAACTCTTAAAATGTCCATTAGTACGCTTCCCTTGTCACTTATCGGCCCCGGGGTCAAGCCTTCGGTATGAAAGTTGTTTATAAACTGGTAGCTTTATTTTTAAGGCAGAAAGGAAGGGCTGGCGAGCAGCTGGGCGGACGGCGCGCTGAAAGTTTTCAGAGATCTGAGCACATCATGAGCGGCCTGGTTTGGGGGAGTCTGGTGTGACGCGACCACTAACCACTCACCTTCTGCTGGAACTTGATGCAAAGGGTCTCTATCTCTTTCTAAAATTCTAAGGTATTGTTGGGAAGCAATTTTTTTTCATATAACCCTTCAACAAAAGGAGATAATAATAACTTTTATTTAGATGACACAATTTTATGAAGCTTATGATGAACTGTTTCACAATGACGTTGGCATTAGGGAACCCTTCCATAATGCTCCCCATGGTTTTGAGGTTCGGTTATAAAGACTGAATTCACCTGATTCAACCAGCCTACAGACAATCACACCTTCTTTCACATACCAGCTTCCCCGGTGACTACAAATCCCGGTGGGTTATTTGTTAGCTGAGGGCCCAATATTCATTCATTCGTGTGTCCCCCTAAGATTTTTATTCATACCATCTCCTAGCCAGATATCCATCCTAGAAGCTGACCACCAACTCCAACTCTGATTGGCTTAACCAACCTGTATATTCCATTCCCCTGGCCATCCTATTGTCTCAGGGGTGGGTGTGTGGCAGATGTGACTTTTGGGAATCAATGAGAGTTGATCTGAGGGTACTTGCTTTCGAATCTTGAAGCCCTGAAGTGCTACAAACCTCTATGCCACCCTGAGGTAGGTCAGCCTGCGAATCGTGCTGAGAAATGATGAGGGCCAGAAACAGCAAAAATCAAGCAAACAGGGCGGGGGCCATGATTGTTAATCTACTTTTAAAACCTGACGTACTGAGGACATCTTGTAAGATTTAAAAACAAAACAAAACAAACAAACCCTTTATTATTTATCCCAGGTCGGGGTAGGGTTTCCGTCACTTAACACAAAAATAGTCTGCATGCCTACCACAGTCCCTGAGAGTCTACCCTTGGCTAAGCACCATTCAGATTCAACTGAATTTCTTGGTTTGGGTGGCAAAAATGAGGAAAGATTTAACCAAATATTTGTGCCTTCTGGAAATACCATTTGGAAATTTCTACTTACAATGGTACCTCGAGATACGAGTTTAATTCGTTCCATGACCTTGAGGCATGGGAAACTATGAGACGCTCGAGTCTCGGTAAACTGGTTCCTCGTGTGCAGCCGGCCAACCCATGTGATTACTCATATCTCAAATGTTGTTCATATTTCAAAGCAAAATTCGCTTGCTCGATAGCTCATCTCAAAAATCTCGTATGTTAGGGCACTTGTATCTCAAGGTACCACTGTATTTTGAAAATTAACTAATACATGTAGGGGCTTAATATAGATCAGAGGTGGACATAGAGAGGTTGAGCAATGGCTCAAAGCAGGAGAGGGTGTTATCTTAAAAATTAAAAGGCCTTCCAACGTGAGACGCAGTAAGCGCCTGTGTGAGATCAGTAAGAATAGCTATTCCAGTCACAACACTTCGGACCAGCTCACAGAGTCTTCTGGTGAGGAGTCCACAGCCATGGCTATTTCTTAGAAAGGACAGGGGAGCTGTTGCATCAGTAGAACAGAGGAATTTCTGAGGGTGCAGATAACGCACGGTGACGTTAATTCCAGACAATGTTTTTCGTTTTCAGCACAGTAGCCATCAGTCCGGGAGCCATAGTAACTGCTTTTCTGTTATGCGTGCAAACAGCTTTTTGTTGCCCTCGGCCCAGTCCAAAGGTTATTTTTCTCCGTTTAACATCTCAGAGGTTTGAGTCATCAGACCTGCAAGGCAGTTCCTCTGGCAAGGTAGCTACGGCTCCAGTTAAAGTGAATTCCTTGATATTCCTGTTTACAAGGCAGTAATGAACTTCATTTCTAGGAGACTTTCTGTGTGCCTGCTTGCCTGCTCATTCTCTCCCTCATACTGATGGGTCTCTCATGTATAATAATGTGTAACTTTCACTCTGTCAACACATTCCTCTGCTTTATGGATATTCCAAAAAACTCATGTCACATATTTAGATAATTCGCCGAGACCGGTTTGCTCAGTGGATAGAGCATCAGCCTGCGGACTGAAAGGTCCCAGGTTTGATTCCGGTCGGGGTCATGTACCTTGCTTGCGGGCACATCTCCAGCGTGGGGCGTGCAGGAGGCGGCTGATCAATGTCTCTCTCTCATCGATGTTTCTGACTTTCTATCCCTCTCCCTTCCTCTCTGTAAAAAAAATCAATAAAATATATTTTTAAAAAAGGAGATGTTAATGCTACCTCTAATAATAATAATTATAAAAAATATTTTGATAATTCTTTTCATACCAACCAAGCAAAGTACTCTCAAGGGAGGGGAGCAATAATATCTTCCTTAGCCAATTTTGCCTGTCCCGATGCTACCAAACTCCTCAGATTGTGTGACAGGGAGAATAATGTCTCCCCACCACCACCACCCCCCCAAACACACACATACACACCCCAGTGATGTTCATAAGCTAACCTCCAGAACCGGTGTATGTGTTAGGCTACATGGCAAAGGACAATTAAAAGTGCAGATGAAATGGAACTTGCTAATCAGCTAACTGAGTTTGAGATAGGGAGGATCCTGGATTCTCCCGATGGGCCCAATTAATCACAAGGGACCTTAGAAGTGGAAAAGGGAGGCTGAACAATGAGAACCAGAGATGAGGCAGAAGGACCGTGAGGTTGGGAGAAGGATCTCAGCCCCGTGTTGCTGTCTGTGAAGATGGAGGTTAGAGGCACAAACCAAAGATGGTGGACAGAAGCCAGAAAAGGCAAAGAAACAGGTTCTCTCCTAAAGTCTCCCGAAGGAATGCCAGCCTGCCCATGCCTGGAGGGAGCCCAGGGAGACCGAGGTCAGACTTCTAACCTCCAGAACGGTAGCAGAAGAAATGTGTATTGTTTTTAGCCACTAAGTGTTTTGTCATTTGTTAGAGCAGCTAACGACCAATACAGACCACTACTATGCTTTTCTCGTTCCATTGAGCTTTCTCTCACTAATAGGGAAGCTCATTTTGGCCAGACAAGGTTAAGCAGGGAGTCTAAGGTGGTTTGAACTCTGGGAAAGTCACTGGACACACCCTCTACCTGTCTCCGACAAAAGCTGGCAGGTAGTTGATTTTTTATTTTATTTTATTTTTTAATCACAGAGACAACTTGGGTAATGTTTTCTGGATATCCTCTCTCACTTATGCATAACACAAAATGTCTGGTCCTCTATAAGAATATGTCACTACATTACTTTTCTATACGCCCTCTGTTTCTACCACAGAATCAGGATATTTTGGGTGATTTTTGTATGAAGCATTCTGGTTCAGAATCTTTCAAAAAATATAGACTTTTCTGCTTTTCTAAATAAAGAATGCTGTCTATAATTTAGCTTTTGATATTTAGATGTAATCGATGTTAAGATATTAAAGTTTATAAAGCACTTACCATATGCTAAGCACTATATTAAGCCCCCACCTGCATTAGTTAATTTTCAAAATAAGTATTTATCATTGCTGTGCCCCATTTACAGAGGAGAATACTGAGGCTTAGACAGGTAAAATAATTTGTTCAATATCTCAAAAATAATAAATGGGAGCTCTGGGACTTAAAACCCAGGTCTTACTAACTCCAAAACCCAAATCTTCCATTCTAAACCTATCAAAAGTGTGGATGTTTGAGATGAACTCTGGACGAAATCTAACCAAATTCTGGAAGTCATTTGTAAGTGATCCTTTTTGAATTTTCTTTGTTTACTGTGGCTTTAGTCCAGTTTGTTTGTTGGTTTGTTTGTTTGACATAAATCCTAATCTTGTTTTATGTGCTATAAGATTTACTTCTTTCTTTGGAAAGACTCCAATCTTGGTTACTTGAGTATTCAAAGTAGCTGGGTCCTGGTTCACTGAGGTTGAGCTGTACAAATCTAGATTGGCACTGCTATTTTTTAATACAAACAATAACAGCAGCTTGCCTGGTGCTGCTTTAAGTGCTCAACCTATTTAGATGTAACCCATGTTAAGATATTAAAGCTTATGAAGCACTTACCATATGCTAGATACTATGTTAAGCCCCTACCTGTATTAGTTAATTTTCAAAATAAGTAGTTATCATTGCTGTGCCCCATCTACAGATGAGAACACTGAGGCTTAGACAGATAAAATAATAAATGGGAGCCTGGAGCTGTGACACATGAGCTGGGCCTTCACATTTGCTTAGGAATCAGCTCGCTGAAGAGGCTGAGGGGAGGAAAAGAGATTCCCAGCAGAGAGTAAGGAAAGCAGAGACAAAGAGATATAAAGCAATTTGACATATGAGCAAACCCATGGAGTTTAACAAAGCTGGAGAATAAAGGGAAGGAAGATAAGGGTGGTAAATGAAGCTGGAGATACAAAGACTGATCTTGGTGGTTTTCATAGTCTATTGTAGGGATCTGTGATGCTTCTCTTGGAATTTTAAAGCTTTTTAAGTTAGGGGTTAATAATAATAAAATGTGTCAAATGGAGAAATCCTCATCTTTTAGATGCAAATGTTTTATATAAAACTGTAAATGTGGGAACAACCTAAATGACTACTAACAAAGAAAATGTGGTATCCTATATAATAAAAGCCTAATATGCAAACTGACCAAACAGCAGAATGACCAGTTGCTATGACGCACACTGACACCAGGGACAGATGCTCAATGCAGGAACTGCCCCCAGCCCATAGGCCCCAGGCCAGCCAAGGTGGGTGCTAGCAGAGAACCCCCCCCAACTACCCCAGCCACCCTATAGATCAGCCCTGATCATCAGGCAGGCCTAGGAACCCTACCTGTACACAAATTTCATGCACCAGGCCTCTACTATACATATAACAGAATATTATCAGACTTAAAGTAGGAAATTCTGTCATAGGCAACATGAATAAACGTGGGGGGCATTATGCTAAGTGAAATAAGCAGTTCTAGGGCAAATACTCCACGAGAACACTGTTATGAGGAATCTAAAATAGTCAAACTTATAGAGCAGAGAGTAGAGTGGAGTTACCAAGGCCTAGGGACAAGGAAAATGGTGAATTGCAGGTATAAAGTTTCACTTATGCAAGATGAGTTTGTTCTGAAGCTCCACTGTATAGCACTGTGCTTGTAGTTAACAGCACGGTATGGTACCCTTACAGTTTTGTCATGAATGTAGTTTGCTGGGGGTCTTGTCCAGCATCTAGAAGGTTCAGGAATCTGGAGAATGGCTGCGTATAAATTATTAAAAAGTCTAGAGATGAAACATAATTTTGGAGTAGCCAGAGGAGACTTAGCTAAAGAAACCAAGTCCTTCTGTCTCTGGACCCCTTGCTTTTTATTAACACAAATTGTCCTAAAGCGAGGTAGATATACATATCAAAGGCAAGGTTTAGTATACAGAATCCATTGTCAGATTGGAGGAACTGCCTATGGCTGTTCAAGTGTTTGGCCAGCAGGAGGCAATAACATATATATTGAAATGCCCTTAGCTGTCTGGTGGCAAGCAATCATACGTGCATCCTTTACAAGTTTGGGGAAATGCTCTTAGCCATTTCCAACAGGCAATAATTTGTATTTTCCAGCCCTTACTCAAGGCCCAAGGTCCACCAACCTTTTGATGAACTTCCTGCATTTATGACCTGCTGGAATTAGCTTCCGGCAGTAGCCCTTACATTGTATGTTCTGACCACACTAAAAAGACATGCAGTAGTCTGCCTTTATCTACAGTTTTGCTTATTGTGGTTTCAGTACCCAATGTCAACCTCAGTCAGAAAGTATTAGGTGGAAATTCCAGAAATAAAGAGTTCGTTTGCTTTAAATTGTTTTATTATGAGCAGTCTGATGATATCTCAAGCTGTCTTGCTTCATCCTGCCCAGGACATGAATCATCCCTTTGTCCAGCGTCTCCGCACTGGATACACTCCCTTCCCCTAAGTCGCTTAGTAGCTGTCTGGGTTACCAGATTGACTGTCGTGGCATCATGGTGCTGGAGTTCGAGTGACACTTATTGTATTTATTAATGACCCCAAAGCACAAGAGTAGTAACACTGGCAGTTCAGATAGCCCAAAGAGAAGCCATAAAATGCTTCCTTTAAGTGAAAAGTGAAAGTTCTGGATTTGATAAAGGGGAAAAAAATGTATGCTGAGTTTGCTAAGATCTACAATAAGAACCAATCTCCTGTCCAAAGAATTGTAAAGAAGAAAAAAATAATGCTAGTTCTGTGTCACACCTCAAACTGCCAAAATGTATGGCTACAGAGCGTGATCAGTACTTGGTTATGATGAAAAAGGAATTAAACTTGTGGGTGGAAGAGATAACAAATGTGTTCCAATTGACAGCAACCTGTTTCACCTGAAAGTTTTGAGCCTCTAAGAAGACTTCAGCAAGGGATCCCTTCAATGAGTGACCACATTTACAGAACCTTTTATTACAATATATTTTTAGAATTCTTTTACTTTATATTAATCATTGTTGTTAATCTCTGATTGTGCCTAATTTACAAATTAAACTTTATCTTAGATATAATATGTGTAAAGAGAAAAATATAGAATTTATAGGGTTTGATACTATCCACATTTTAGGCATCCATGAGGGGGTCTTGAGTATATTCCCTGCAGGCAAGGGGGAGACTTCTATATACAGAAATCTTGGGAATGGGTTTTTTATACATTTGGCCTCAAGTCTGCAAGAAATCTAAGGAAGATCTTGATTTGGTGTCTACCTTTATCCATAGTTTTGCTTATCGTGGTTTCAGTACCCACTCTCAACCTCAGCCAGAAAATATTAGGTGGAAATTCTAGAAATAAAAAGTTGACAAATCAACATGCCATTTTGTGAAATGCTATTCATGCTTCATTTTTGTGTTCGCTGCTGTCAGATGCTTGCCTGGAGGGTTGTCCTGGGTCTGGGATGGTAGAACTTCTAGTCTTGGTTTTTTGCTGCTACATCTCTGTATCTTTGCACAACCTGACAGAGACCTTAATGGGCACCCTGAGAGCACATGTCCCGGGAGATGTACCTCATTTGACACCCACATTCTTCAAAGAAAAAATAACTAGAAATATAACAAGTCCGAAAAGGCAGGGCCCCATCAAAGTACTTTTCTGAATCATCTTAGCAGGACAATGGCGAAAAGATGTCACTGGGAAAACAATGTGGCATAAGAAAGCTGGCGTTCAATCTCTCAGTGATGGTAAAACAGCCCCTAATAATGTCATCCAGATTTATGGCTGTGCTTTAGGAGACACGTGTACCAATAATAGTATCCTGCTGGAACCGGTTTGGCTCAGTGGATAGAGCATCAGCCTGTGGACTCAAGGGTCCCCAGTTCGATTCCGGTCAAGGGCATGTACCTTGGTGGAGGGCACATCCCCAGTAAGAGGTGTGCTGGAGGCAGCTAATCGATGTCTCTCTCTCATCGATTTTTCTAACTCTACCCCTCTCCCTTCCTCTCTGTAAAAAAATCAATACAATATATTTTTTAAAAATAATAATAACAACAGTATCCCGTTTGCAGAATATGCTCTCAGAGAGCATGCACCATTCCTTAGCTTTCTCTTCTTCCAGTGTCCCGCATGGGCCTACCAAGCGGAATGAGGTAAAGAGTAGTAACTGAATGAAAGAGTGAACGTTACAGAGGAGGTAGATGCAAAAACAAAAGCCCAATGGTGCGAAACCCAAAGGGATGGATCTTAGAGATCCATCTGCGCATCCCCCTCCTTTACCAGCTCGTGAAACAGAGGTCATTAATGAGTTCCTTATCTATACAAATCAGCCCAGAGCCCGCAGGAGTTAAGCCTGGCGAGAGAATTATCCTCGCCAAGCCTCCCAAGGAAAGAGCCCTTCGAGCAAAGTGAGTCATAAGCACCTCTCCTAATTGTGGGAACCAAACGGGGGCCGGTTGTAAAAGGAACAGGCAGCGTGTTCCCACAAACCGGGGGGAGAGGCCCCGAGACAGTGTGTGACTGGCTCCGGAGCATTCTCCTCTCTCTTATCAGACCCGCTGCTGCTCTCCTGGGGGAGGTGACCGGCTGCCTCGTGAAACAGAATCCGCAGTCCTTGCGGTGACTCAATCGCACCGAGAGCCACTTTCATCGGAGAGCAGATGGAGAGAATGTACGTTATAAAGGGGGAGACCTCCGGGAATACAGGGAGGGGTGCCATCCTGTGAAAGAGAGAGAGAGGGCCTGTCACCCATGGACCGGCAGGACACCTCTGACCGCCCATGGACTGAAGACTCACTTTGGCTGGCTTTCCCGGTAAGAGTGATGGGTTACCCCAAACCACTCCCCCAGAGTGAGTACTGGCTTTCAAATGTCCAAGAGGCTCTTTGAAGCAGCCCCTGACTACATTTGCTTTTCTTCAAATGTGTGTGTCTGTCTGAGAAAGCATACAGAACCATGGGTAGAAGGTCACCCTCTCTGCAGCTAGCATCCCGGACCACATTTGAAGGTAAACGTTAAAAGTCACCCCCAAACCATGCAGTCGGACTTGAGCTCTTCTTGCCCAAGACTGTCAGAAAGAACCATCAGGGTTCACCCGACTCTCAGAGGTGGCGTTACACTCACTTCTCAACTCATTCGTGTATACACCGGGTTGCCTTCTCTTTGTCAGAAATACTGTAATTTCACTCATTTGTGTGCAATGCTTTGTGCTGAGCTCCTTCTTACATCCTCCTATGAGCAAGCAAGTCTTGGTGGTAAGGCTCCCAGGACTTGCTTTCTAGAAGAGTGGTCCAAAGTAGGGTGTGCACTAGGGGGTTGCTCAGCAGCAGAAGCTTCCTGGGGTCCCCGCTTCCCTCTCCCCACGGGATTAGGTTCTTAAAAGAGAAGTGCCACAGGCCTGGGATGCTGTAATTATCCCAGCCATTTAGGGATTACCCTCCTGGGAGACTGTAATTATCCAAATATTGTTGCATTCGGGGATATCGTACTTACAAGGGAGTGCCTTCATTTTTACAGGATCTCTCAAGGGGGCCCACAGGGTGTGGCCTCTCTCATGGGGTTCCGAAAAGAGAGTAGAAATAAACAAGTGCACGAGGGTGGGGCCGGGCTGAATCCAACCCACCCAAGGGCTTGCGACGTGGGCAGAGGAACGAGCTTCCTCTGTCGCCTTAAGAAATGGTTATCAGCCGGGCTAGGCCACAACCCAGCGACTTTCGTCTCTCTTGGTCCCACCCATCCTCTCCTCCACACCCAACCACAAATACCTCGTCAGGCTGAAGTCGAGCTATTTGGAGAATATTTTTAAAGTTCTGAGCATTGAAGATGCAACTTGTTCCTGAGGCTTGTGTATCAGATTATTCACATCATAATATCCCTCCACGCTGAGGGTTGATCCTTCATTACTCCCTCTAAATCCAACGAAATGCCACTTGCTATAGAAATTATAGCAAGAGAGCATGCACCATTCCTTCGTTTTCTCTTCTTCCAGGGTCCAGCGTGTGTCTACAAGTGGAATGAGGTAAATAGTAGTAACTGAATGAAAGAGTGAGTGTTACGGAGGATGTAGATGGAGGCATGAATTGGCGGCATGGGGCGGGGCAAGAGAAAAAGAACAGGGAACTACAGTGTGGCAGAGAGATGCAAATTCACTTCAGCAAACTTTCTTTTTTTTTTTTTTTTTATTCTCACCTGAGGATATGTTTATCAATGAGAGAGAGAGAGAAACATCAATATGAGAGAGAAGCATCAATTGGATGCTTCCCCAGTGCTCCTCAACCAGGGATCGAACCCTCATCCTAGGTACGTGCCCCGACTGAGAATCACACCCTTAACCTTTTGGTGTACAAAGAACACTCCAACCACCTGGGCCACCTAGTCAGGGCTCAGTGAACCTTCTAGATTAAAATAGCTAAAACGCAATTTTTTACTATGTGGCAAGCACTATTCCAAGAATTCTGGGTCCCTTACTCCCGACAGCATGCTTATGAGGTACGCATTGCTACCGGTCCCGCTTTAAAGATGAGGAAGCCGGGAACCAGAGAGGGAAGGTGGCTCGCTCAGTAGCCGGTTTGTCAGAGGAGAGGGACCAACTCCCACATGTGCTACCAGAATTTACTTGCTACTTCTTAGTCATTTGGTTTGATTAGCATGTTGTCACCAGCAAAGTAGATGAGTGTCATGTTCTGAATGTCCACGTGGCCCGGGTCCCTTTGAACTGGATTATGACAGAGAACAGGTGAGTTACTGTTACCCAGGGACAATATGGCAGGTCTCCCTGACAAGAGTTTCATGCTCGTATCTTACAATCCAGCACGGGATATAGAAATCAAAATTCCCAGAATGCTATCCCACAGGATCTCACTCATTTATGGATAATAAAGAACATTATAAACTGATGAACAAAAAGATAGGTACAGAGGCGGCAAAGCATCAAACAGACTGTCAAACTACAGCGGGAAGGTTAGGGAGAGGTGGGGTAGATAAGAGATCAACCAAAGGACTTGTATGCATGCATATAAGCATAACCAATGGACACAAGACACTGGGGCGGGTGAGGGCATGCATGGGAATTCGAGGGGGGATGGGAAGATATGTACATATGTAACACATTAATAAAAATTAAAAAAGAAAAAAAATTCCCAGAATACCTCTGGCTATCATTCCATCTCAAAATATCTGAATTTTCTCCAAATGATAATATGAAACTTCCCTATGATATGATCTATTAAAAATCAGGACCTCAAGTTTCAAACACCAGTGGGCAGGTATTTAAAACAGCCCTGGACCAAATGTCTCCCTGCATACCTGCGGTATCAACCTAAACTGTATGACCCACAAATGGCACACGGATTGGAGGCCTTCCCAGTTAAACCTCTGTACAGAAAGGAGCTTTAAAGATCCAAACAAGTGCAAACTAAATCCCATAAAGGTCATAAGCATGATTTCCTATCAATATATTCACATTTACACACCCATTAGGTCCTGGTCATATTGCTGTGCTTTAACCATTTGCACACCAACAAATATGGGTTGAATGAATGAATGTTTAGGATGCAGTATTAGTCCAGACTGTTTCAGAAGTCTCCAGTGATTTATAAAGAAAACTCAGCCCTCACTGGTTTGGCTCAGTGGATAGAGTGTTGGCCTGTGGACTGAAGGGTCCAGGTTCAATTCCAGTCAAGGGCATGTACCTTGGTTGTGGATACATTCCCAGTAGGAAGTGTGCAGGAAGCAGCTGATCAATGTTTCTCTCTCATCCATGTTTCTAACTCTCTATCCCTCTCCCTTCCTCTCTGTAAAAAATCAATATTTTAAAAAAAAGAAAGAAAATAAAAGTTGGAATTCAAGGCGATGACAAATTTTAGAACGTTAGCCCCTGGGGGCACACCAACATCATTATCACTGCCTGAGACTTGGTAAGTTGTAAGTCCAGTCCTTCTGCCTCTCTCTATAGTTTGGAAAACCTAAAACCGATACAGGCAAGAAAGACACAACAGGAGTCTGACTGATGTCTAATGAACGAAATACACTGACGAACAAATAGATCCAGAGACACTGAGGCATGCTACAGACCGAGGAACCACAGCGGGGAGGGGTGGGTGGAAAGAGATGAACCAAAGAACTCATATGCAAATCTGCAAAACCCGTGTACAGACAGACAGTAGTGCTGTGAAGGCCTGGGGAGGGGGTCAATGGCAGGGTGGAGGGGGGGAGAGGAGAAGGGACATCTATAATGCTTTCAACAATAAAGGAAACTTTTAAAAAATGAAATATTTTTTTAAAAAAAGAGCAACAAACTTTCAAGAACGCATGCCTCTAAATAAGTGCTTTCTTCAAAGGTGCCACAGCACATACATGGGTCCTTGACCCCAGCAGACCACTCATCAGGAGCCTCCTGTAAAGTTGCCTGCAAAGTCCATTTTCAAATGTCACTCGAGACCAGGGACCTTTTCCCTCCTGCTGATTGTAGAAGCCTCAGAACTGGCACAGTTCCTGGTATATGCTAGGTGCTTAATAAATGCCATTGAGTGAAAAGGTCACATACTTCAAATCTCCGTAGATGGGCTTTTCCAGTAACTTTGACACCACCCCTTACCTCCTGCCAAAGAGCCTCTCTTTCGGGGGCTTTTTTTTTTCTTAATATATTTTTATTGATTTTTTTTTTTTTACAGAGAAGAAAGGAGAGGGATAAAGAGCCAGAAACATTGATGAGCGAGAGAGACATCGATCAGCCGCCTCCTGCACGCCCCCTACTGGGGATGTGCCCGCAACCAAGATACATGCCCTTGACCGAAATCCAACCCGGGACCCTCCAGTCCCCAGGCCAACGCTCTGTCCACTGAGCCACACCGGCTTCGGCTCTTTCGGGGGCTTTTGTCTGTTTGCATCATAGTCAAGAGGACAAAAGGTCCTGGACTTTAGTAAATGTCTCTCTGACGGTAACTTGTACATTGTTTCCAGCATGCTAGTCTGCTCTTATCAAAATGACTCAGTGGGGAGTTTTGAAAGATGACGGCAGAGGTAGATGCCGACACTCGCCTACTCCCACGACCACATCGAGATGACAACTAACATACGGAGCAACCATCACCCAGAACCGCTGGAAAGCGGACCGAAGGGAAGTCCTACAACTAGAGAAGGAAAGAAGAAAGCACCCGGAGACTGGCAGGAGGGGCAGAGGCGTGGAATGACCCAGGTGCGCTGCTTCTTTAATCGGGAGGGAGATGGTCTCTGCGGATGTCACCCACACGTCCCAGCCCCACACCAGACGCCTAGCCCAGGGTCCCAGAGCTGGGAAAAGAAGTCCCTCAGGACAGACAGTACAGGCTGTCTAAACCAGTGTCCCAGAGGCTGCTGCGACCCAGCTGTTCCTCTTAAAAGGCCGGCACCACCAACTGCACTTATAAAGTCCTGCTTCCTCTCAGCTCCAGCACCAGGGTGAGGCTCTGGGGAACGCACACACAGATGAGGAGGAACTGGATTGTCTGGCCTTGGGGCAGGAACTTGGGGGCGGCTTTCTCCCAGACAGGGGTGCTCACAGGGATCATTGGTCCTCTGCTGGGACCTCCTCAGTGGCAGGGCTGACTGGCAGCCACTTCTCTTTGCTCTGCCCTGGTGACCCCCTGAGACTCCGCCTCATCCAATTTACAACCCCACGCAAGCTTTGTGCAGTGGCTTCTGCCTATGAATGGCCTGTCCTGGCTCAGGCTAAACTTCGTAACCGTAGCAACAAAAATAATTTTATGGTTGGGGGTCACCACAACATGAGGAACTGCATTAAAGGGACGTGGCATTAGGAAGGTTGAGAACCACTGGGCTAAAGTCTCTCAAACAAGCTACAGCTGGGGGGTGCTAGCAGTGAGGTGCAAAGGTCACGTGGCTACTAAGTGGCCCAGCCAAGATCCGTATCTCATTCTTGCGCACTCACACACTCTCGAATGCTCGCATTGTTAAAATCTGAGTGACCTGCAATCAATTTTTAAACAATGCACCCGTCTCTAAAACAGTTGAACTAGGTAATTTTTAAAATATTTTGTAGCAACAGAATCCACTTTTCAAACAAAACATTAACCATAACCTCAATTTAAAAAAATAAGTCCTGTGACCTCTCTCTAGTTCAAGGAGGAAGAGGGACCTAGAGCCCCTTCAGCTTCTCTGCTAAAACCTAACTGGAAAAAAAAAATGTGATCATCCTAGAGTTTCTTTTCCATTTCTGGTTGAAAAGGAAAAGGAGATAAATTTATTGCAATAAAAATCTATCGCCTGGCCGGTGCATCTCAGTGGTGAGCATCGACCCATTGGTTGATTCCTGGTCACGGCACATGCCCGGGTTGTGGGCTTGGCCCCCAGTTGGGGGCATGCAGGAAGCAACCAATGGATGCTTCCATCTCTCTATCCCTCTCCCTTCCTCTCTCTCTAAAATCAATTTTTTACAAAGATTGCTGGCCATTAGTAGCCAACACCCCTGACCATCTCTACTGGGTTTTCAATAATATCCCACGGATTGCTAAGGCTCTGCCAACAAGTGAGTTTATTGGACCCGCCTACACAACAGAGTCACTGGGGAAGCTTTTATTTTTTTTTTCACCACTTGCATTTTTTTAAAATATATTTTATTGATTTTTACAGAGAGAATAGAAAGTTAGAAACACTGATGAGAGACATTGATCAGCTAGCTGCCTCCTGCGCGCCCCCCACTGGGGATGTGCCCGCAACCAAAATACATGCCTTTGACCGGAATCGAACCTGGGACCCTTCAGTCCGCAGGCCGACACTCTATCCACTGAGCCAAACCGGTTTCGGCAAAGACAACTTGTTAACCCAGGAAAATCTTCTCAAAAGTCTGGGGTCGTCTTATACGCCGGGTGTCATCCTATAGGGCAAGTATATCCCAAACTCTATATTTTAACTGGAACCGTTGGGTGGGGGGTCGTCTTATACACTAGAAAAGACGGTAAATCCTAAGCACCTCCCAACCTGGCCGACCCCAGACCTTCAAACAGCATCAGCATTTGCGTAAATAAGAAATAAAGACTCGTTGTGCTAAAAGACACGAAGAAAGAGAATGAATTCCTCCCACCCAGGACGCCGTCTTTTAGGAAGCGGGGAGAGAAACGCCGACGGATCCATCCAAGAATAATACGAGGCAGCGCACGGCGGGGAGGACCATCAAGCGGACAGGCTGTCAGGCCGGCGGGAGTCTGGAAGGCCTCATGGAAGAGGTAGCCGCCGTAAGAGCCTCGAAGAATGTCCAGGAGGACGTGAAGGGGTCGCGGAGGTCACGGGGCAAGTGGCTGACAGGAACATCACACACAGGCCTGCTCTCGCGGGGCAGGGCCTGCCTCCTCGTGGGCCGGGATCTGTAAAAGGATGGTGACAGCTCGAGTTCCATCTGATTGTTTTTCCAAGTGAGGAAGACCGAGCCCGGTTTGTTTTTGTAGCGAACCATATTTTTAGTGGAGTCCATTATGAATCTTACATTTTTCAAGCTGTCTCAAAGCTTATTTTATGTTGACATATTTCAAAGCTTGCAAAAATTCTTTGCTCCGGCCGGGGATGGGGAGCTCCGAAAATGAAAGGGAAAATGCATAGACAAGAGCATGACTTCATAACCCACTTAAGAAGAGGGAACGAGAAAGAGAGAGAGAGACAGAGAGAGAGAGAGAGAGAGAGAGAGAATGCTCACTTGTGGAATCCCTCCGGTTATCGTCCTGCTGTTTTAAAACGCTCCTGTTTATATAGTCAGCCCTGCTTGGTGAGAATTCAGCGCAGACCAGGTGGCCACCTTCTTTTTTTTTTAATATATTTTATTGATTTTTTTACAGAGAGGAAGGGAGAAGGATAGAGAGTTAGAAACATCAATGAGAGAGAGAGAGAGACATCGATCAGCTGCTTCCTGCACATCCCCCCAACCGGGGATGTGCCCGCAACCAAGGTACATGCTCTTGACCGGAATCGAACCTGGAACCTTTCAGTCCCCAGGCTGACGCTCTATCCGCTGAGCCAAACCGGTTTCAGCTGGGTGGCCACCTTCTGCTCAGTCCCCCCAGTACATTCTCACTAGGATCACGAGACACAGGGAACCCTTACGCTTCCTTTGTCTCCGTGTCCTCTGGCCTCTCGTACCACCGAGCAAAGACACAGACTCCTGGACTCTGCACTGGACTTGACTCCTTTAAGAGAGCTCAGCTTCCACCACCTGATCCTCCCTGATCTGTTGGGTGAGTCACTCACCAGATGCCCAACCACCATGCAGAAAGCAGGGCACCACGTGCCGAGGGGAAGATGCACAAGAGGCCACTGATTCTGCTCTTCAGAAACCCCGGGTTTTCTGTTTTTTTTGGGGGGGGTGGTGAGACCGGGGGCTGCTCCCGCTGGCTGCTCCGGTGGACCTGCGTTCCCTCCGCTGTGGGAAATCGGACGGCATCCTCCGACCTTGGAACGGTGCCTCTCCGCTAGCTCTCTCTTGGGCAGGAGCCAAACTAAAGTCTCAGCCGCAGCCAAAGTCAGCACCCTCTCCTCTCCCCGCCGGAGCGAGACCTCCGAGAGCCCCAGAGACAGACGGCCTGCCCTCAATGCCGAGTCGTCTCCCTGGCGTGAAATCCATTTGGTCACCCCAGATTTTCACACACAGAAGTAGTTCGGGAGAGAGAAGCCATTCTCTCCTTTGTCGGCCTGCTGGATGGGGTTTTCCTCAACCATCCCCCCCGGCCGGTGAACAAAAGTCTTCATAGGCATGGCGGCCTACACAGGACTGACGCAAAAGGAGCTCTCTGCTACCCCGGGGTAAAAACACGTTCCCCCTAAAATCTGATCATGTGATCATCAGAAGCAGCAAGAGCAAGAATTCACTCTGCTCCTCCATTCAGCTCCCTAATGCCCCTGGCTCCGGTACCAGCAGGAAAAGACGGTGGTGAGGCTGGACTCAGCAGCAGAAACGTGCTCCTGCTTACAGGCATCCGCTAAGCAAATCAAAATACAGCGGTACCTCGAGATACGAGTGCCCTAACATACGAGATTTTTGAGATCCGAGCCATCGAGCGAGTGAGTTTTGCTTTGAAATACGAGCAACAGTTGAGATACGAGTAATCGAGTGGATCGGCCGGCTGCACACGACCCACCAGTTTACCGAGACTCGAGCGTCTCATAGTTTCCCACGCCTCAATGTTACGGAACGAATTAAACTCGTTTCTCGAGGTACCACTGTACTAACAACTAGCCAAAGCCGGTGTGGCTCAGTGGATAGTGCGTCGGTCTGTGGACTTAAAGGTCCCGAGTTCGATTCCGGTCAAGAGCATGTACCTTGGTTGCGGGCACATCCCCAGTAGGGGGTGTGCAGGAGGCGGTTGATCGTGTCTCTCATCGATGTTTCTAGCTATCTTTCTCCCTTCCTCTCTGTAAAAAAAATCAATAAAATATATTTTTTTAAAAAATACTAACAACTTTTATGCATAAAAAAAAAAACAAGGGCTTTAATTTTCACTTATTGTTGTCTACTTTAGTTGCATACATCATACACAATGATTAACCTAACAGCAAAATGTGCTCATTTCACAGAAAACGTAACGTAAGCCATTACCGCTAAGGAGTGGGACGCTGGTGGCTGGCTAGTGAGGGTCCTCACAGGAAGCTGGACGCTGGGCTCTCCTCTCCATTTTCTCTTTGTGGCTGGTTTGTTGTCTCTTGTATCTGATTTATTTCCAGGCCCGGCTTTCCAGAGTGAAAACATTTATTTTGTTTTGTCAAAAAATTGCCTTGCAAAACACACTGTTGCTCCGAGACGTTTAATTGAACTGGCATCGTCCTGTGTTAAAACATCTCGGTGTTAAGTAAACTTGACCCGTGGCACCGGAGCGCTCTTTCCTCTCCAGCTGTGCCATGCCACCGAAATGCATTTGCACATATGTCATAGCGCCACTTCCCCAGCTGAGCGCGAGCGCGCCTCCCTCGGAGAATTAATGAGGGCCTGCTCCCCACCTCCCAAACGGTCAGCCTCGCCTCTCTTTGAAGGCAAAAACCTTTGCATCAAAAGCAGAGCGTTTTTTTTAAAAATAGTTTTTTGTTGATTTCAGAGAGGATGGGAGAGGGAGAGAGAGATCGAAACATCGATGATGAGAGAGAATCATCGATCTGCTGCCTCCTGCACGCAACCGGGGACTGAGCCCGCAAGCTGGGCATGTGCCCTTGGCCAGAATCGAACCTGGGACCCTTTAGTCCACGGGCCGACGCTCTATCCACTGAGCCAAACCGGCTAGGGGAGAGCATTCTTACTTCCTATTCCAGGTGAAGTGTCTTCCCTGGAGTCAGCTGCCGCCAGGAGTGAGTGTCCACCCATAGAACTGGGCTCCCTGCGTGCGCTGAGGGGTGGGGTTAAAACTGGGCCGAAGTCTTCAAGAATCCTAAGAATCGGGTAAGGGCATAATCACATTCACTGCGGTATTCTTCTCAATGGCAAAGAAAAAGAGACAAAATGCTCAACGTTGGAAGACAGTTGAGAAAATGATAGCTTCATTCTTGTGATGAAATAATGTGCCTCCTTTAAAATGGTTAACAGAGCCGAGACCGGTTTGGCTCAGTGGATAGAGCATCGGCCTGCGGACTGAAAGGTCCCAGGTTGGATTCCGGTCGAAGGCATGTACCGTGGTTGCGGGCACATCTCCAGTAGGGGACGTGCAGGAGGCGGCTGATCAATGTCTCTCTCTCATGGATGTTTCTAACTCTCTATCCCTCTCCCTTCCTCTCTGTAAAAAATCAATAAAATATATTTTTGAAAAAAATAAATAAATAAAATTGTTAACAGGGTTTAGATGGCACCTGGAAATGGGCATTATAGCCCTGGCCCATGTTACTCAGTGGTTCAAGTATTAGTCCGAGCACCAAGGGGTTGTGGGTTCAATTCCTGGTCAAGGGCACATACCTGGGTTGCAGGTTCAATCCCCAGCCCTGATCTTGGAGTGCATAGGGGCGGCATCCAATCAATGAGTCTCTCTCACAAAGATGTTTGTTTTTCTCTCTCCGCCACCCCCTTCTTCCTCCCTCCCTTCTATTCTCTCTAGAAAATCAATGGGAAAATATCTTCAGATGAGGATTTTTTTAAAAAACGAAAGAAAAAGAGGAAGGGGAGAGAAGAGGGGGTGGGAAGGAGGGATGGAGGGAGGAAAAAGAAAGAAATGGACATTATATGGCAAGTTTAAAAAGTCAGTCTGCCAAGTACAGAATGGTCTCTGTGACATAAAAAAGTAAAGGGGGAAAGCTATGGGAAGTAATTAATCATCTAAGCTGTGTCTCCTCCACCGTGATGAGATGGCGGTGGGGATGGAGGCGGGGTGTGGGGAGTGATTATCCTGTTTTGTGTTTTTATGTTTTCCCCAATTACCTCCACGGTTGGCTACTGCTGCTTTGCAGATATTCAGACGAAAGAAAGCAAACAGGGCCTGCCTCTCCGGAACACGGCCTGGTTATACCAGGACCAACGTTTAACTTCCTTCAAGATGCTCTTGTGATTTTTTTTTTAAATATATTTTTGTTGATTTTTTACAGAGAGGAAGAGAGAAGGATAGCTAGAAAGATTGATGAGAGAGAAACATCAATCAGCTGCCTCCTGCACGCCCCCCACTGGGGATGCGCCCACAACCAAAGTACATGCCATTGACTGGAATCGAACCTGGGACCTTTCAGTCCGCAGGCCGAGGCTCTATCCACTGAACCAAACAGGTTTCGGCAACTCTTGTGATCTGGGAATGGCACAGTAAGCGACTCATTTGAGAGAGGACTGGGTCCTGGGAGAATGTGGAGACACGAAATCCTTTAACTTCCATTTTAGAATGCAGGAGGGAGGAGATAGGGAAGGAAAGATCACGGAGCGAACGTCGATGGCCTGGCTGTTCTGAGGACACCACAGCACAGCCTGATGCGAGGGCAGGTTCCAAAATGGCCAAAATGGCAGCATTTGACTTTACAATCCACACCCATGTGTCTAAGGGAGGAGGCGGCGGGGGCACACGAAATGCACATGCTTCACTCCCCCTCACCCAATTGCAAAAATCTTCTTTTTTATTTTTTATTTGGGGGGGGGGGGCGAGGGAGGGGAACCTGATTCCAAGATTTCCAAATGTCAGTTCCCTTACTCCCATGCTTAAAGCAATCAAATAAAGCTTAACAAGCCCCAGTGCTATAAATACACCCTCCAGCTTCCCCCCTTCCCCCTCCCACCACCCACCACCCCCATTTAGACAGGCAGAGAGACAGCACCTAGCAGAGAAAGGAGTTTTGCCTCGCTTCTTTAGGGCAATACCAGAGCCGGGAATAGAACCGAGAGATTGAGTCCAGCCCTTTGTTTAAAATACAACAAGATAGGAGAGACTTTCCCAGGAGCAAAAATAATGAAGAGGAGTAGGTAACCGAGAGAAACGCTCCGTTCTTAAATGCTGCGTACCTCTGGCTTGTTAGCTTATTTAAAAAAAAAAGAAAGAAAGAAAAGAAAGAAAGAAAAAGACAGAAAAGAGCCCCTTGTGGTTACAAAAATCACATAGCTATGTTATGAGGACCAATAAAACTATTAGCGATTGGCTCGCAGCCAAGAATCCATTAATGACAGACTGGTATCTCTCCAGGAATGTAAAATGTTTTACTGAATAAACACTCGGAGCAGGAAACATTCGACTTCTGTCATGATGTAAAACCTAAGTGTGATTCTCTCCCGAAGTGGGACCGCAAACAGGCCGGCTCCCCCGGAGGGAGGGGGGTCGCAGCATAAGCCCTCCTCCTTCCACCCGCCCCCAACCCAGGACCAGGAGGAACCGACCGAACTTGAACCCTGGGCCGCGGCCCTGACCCAGCCGGCTGCACACAGTGGAATAGGGCGGCTGGGGAATGCCAGGGGTGGCGTTTCAAAACAAAATAAAAGAAGGGACTTGCTTAGGAGGAAGTGCAGTTAGCCACCCGGGATAATGGTTAGTAATTAAACTATAATGACTGATTTTTACGGCTTTTCAAGGCGAGGCAAACACAAGAGGAAGGCTAATTGAAATATGAGATTAAAATAGCCATTACTATTTGTTACTGGGCGGGGGGCGGCTCCCGGCAGCTTTCTCGCCCGTATTTACATTTTTCTTCGGGGTAGCGAAAGCGTGCGAACAATGACCCGTAAAGAGATACCAATTCCCTAAAAAAAAAAAAAAAAAAAAAAAAAAAAAGAAAGAAAAAAGGAGCATCTGATAGTAAATTAAAGCAGGAAAAAGGCCTCCCGACTCCTGAAACACGTAGGATGCTGTATACTATGTATCCCATCATATTTAGGATTTTTTTTTTCGTGGGAACTTTCTCTGTGTTATTGCAAACTACAAGGAATCGTTTCTGATCTGATTAGACCCGAACTGGCATTCGGTTTCATCAGGATTCAAAAGGCCTGAAGAATCAGTGAAGAAGATCTACGGGAGGTTAAACTAAATTAACTGTCATTCAACCAAACAAATCATTTTGACCAAAACGGTCACATTTAACCAAAGAATACCCAGTTTGCTATTACCTAACACATTCTTCCAAGCTTCTTCTTCTTCTTCTTTTTTAATATATATTTTATTGATTTTTTTTTTACAGAGAGGAAGGGAGAGGAATAGAGAGTTAGAAACAACGATGAGAGAGAGGCATCGATCAGCTGCCTCCTGCACACGCCCAATTGGGGATGTGCCCACAACCAAGGTACATGCCCTTGACCGGAATCGAACCTGGGACCTCTCAGTCCGCAGGCTGACGCTCTATCCACTGAGCCAAACCGGTTTCGGCTCTTCCCAGCTTCTGACGTGAATCTGCTAAGTAATGCTATACCTGCTGGATGTCTTTCATCCTTAGGAAGCCAGAATAAGTGGGTGTGCTGTTTTGTTTTGTTTTTTTAACGACAAGACCTGAATTATATTCTTGAAAGAAACTCGGGCTATCTGTCAATGATGAGCCACTTCAGACATTTCTATTTGTCAGACAAGATCATTTTCGGGATATTGTTTTTCTTTCTCAGCTGTCAGAAGAAACGAAAGCCGGGTCATATAGTGTGTCACTCAAGATAAAAAAAAAAATGTGAATTTAGGTACAGCCTTCAAAGCCAACGACAGGAAATAGGAAGACAGTTACGGCACCAGCCAATGATACCACCTCACAGCCACGCACAAGCTTTACTGGGCAGCTGGGGACTGAAGGCGTGGCTCTTTAGAATGCCAGAGTCACACTGGACCCCTGATCTTTCAAATACTGTTATCACCTGTCCTAACACAGAGGTGGGGACATCTCTGCATGAGGTCACCCCCAAAGGTGGCCGTAGCAAGGGCACTCACCAAGCCCTTCTTTTAAATCCAGCATTACCTGTATTTCCATCACAATGCCCAGTGTAAATGTGTTTTTCTTAAACAACACGCAAAAATACTGCAGCAAAAGCGCACTTTTGAAGTCTATTTAGTACACATGCTTTTCCGGTACAGAAATAATTCAGGGGACTACATTAACAAAACTAAATCTGAATTAGTAAGAAAAAAAAAGGCTAAATGATAGAATTTTACAACAAAATCTAGGTATTTCAGATTTATATAAACCGCTTGCTATAATAAATAACCTGTTTGTAATTAGAGAATCTCTCTAAACTTAAAGAACCATAATCAAAACTTCTATTTTTCCTAAATCCTGTTGATTTTTCACTGCAATCCACCTTTACAAGAACCATTAAGTCTACATCAGAAAATATATTTTTAAATGTCCATAAGTGTATATTGTAATTACTAGCATCTATTGGCCTGTGCAGATTTATGACTATTGTTCAGAATCATACCCCTGAGAATATGTAGTATTCATAAATTGAGTTCAATTATCATAATATCAAAGATGAAAAAAAAAGGGAAAGATTTTTACAATGTTGGACAAGAAAAAGAAAATTTTGTGATGCAAAAAATTAAATGATCCTGTCAAGATCTTACTACATTCTGCCAATGTCTGAAAAGCAGTTCATTCTCTGCAACCTGACTTACTAGTACACTATTACTTGCTTAGCAAACATCTTATTCCATGCCAACGGCACCTTCAAACCCAGTTCAGGATGAATTATCACGCCTGAGTGAGCAAACTCTGAATTAATGGGTTTTTGTCATTTGGGGGAAATCTCTGCCCACAACCTGCTTTATCAAAAATCCTGCTACCTATTTCTGGTAATAATCATCCCTGATTGGAACGCAAAGTTAAGAAAAACATTTTCCCGAGTTCTATAACATCAGTGTGACAACATTTTTTTTTCTCAAAAGATCTTTCCGTGGCCTTTATCGGTAAGAATGACTTTTTAAAAAATACACTCAGGAGAAGGAACTTTTTTTGACATGCTACAACAGCACAAAATTGGCAGTGATTAGTAAAAGAGGAAAGATTAGGCTAAATCTGGAAAACCTCAGAACAAAAGCGTTCGAGATTAGGAATGGAAGCCGCTCTGAAACAACAAAAAATGAAATAATGGGCTACATATTACAGATAAAGCTCGATAAGGTAAATGCATAGGATGTTTTACATTCTCTAATATCTGGTGAACTAATTACTGTCTTGAAAAACAAAATGTGAACTGACAAAGCAATTATTTGTAATATATACCAAGGATCCACAAAAATAGCATTATTGAAATGGCTTGCAATATCTAGGTTTGCTTTTTGCATTATAGAAACTAAAATACACCTGGAAGATTTATAATAGTGCCAGAAGACAGCAATGTCTTTCTTAGGTCTTGGTATTAATGTGTGTGTGTGTGTATGTGTGTGTGTGTGTGTGTGTGTGTGTGCGTGCACACCAACAACTAGCAACAGTGTCCCACAAACAGACAAATGTTACGGGTAGGAAACGTAAAGGTGGAAAAGTGATAAAGTCCTTATGACTCTCTTAAACGGAGTTAAGACCTATTAGGTCAAGCCCTGCTGGGTAAATAAACTGCTCCCCGGTGTAAATTAGAGGCACTGGAGGTGCATTAACTTTTTCAGGCCCCTGAGGTACTGTTTCGTAAATTACTGTTCCAGTGAACTAAACGACACCCGAGAGGCCTGAAAGAGTTAATGCACCTTCAGCAGTGAGCAATTCACTCCCGGCTCACCGGTAGGGGATCACACACCTGCACACCCTTGCCTCCCCAGCCGAGCAGTGTGGATACGATGTACAGTATTCGTTCATTCCCTCATTCCCTCGCTCAGTGGCTGTTCACTGAGCATCAGCTCTGAGCTAGGCGATGTTCTAGACGCTGGAAATATAACCATAAAATATAACCATAACTTTCACCAAGTTGACATTCTGTTGGGGGAAAACGAACACTCAACGGGAAGACAGTAAACCAGGGTGATGGGACCATCTCGGGGGGATATAATTATGAGCGCCAGATACAAGGCTTTGCCGAGAACGAGAAGGTTGGTGCACCTGGGCAGAGGGGGCAGTAAGAGGAGGGTACCCATTTTTGCCAGAAACTCCCTGCCTTACCCAATTGGTGCTGAGGAAGCAAAAGAATGAGGAAAATGGAAGTGGTGGCGGGACAGCCATCGTTTTTTTGGAATCAGAAGAGAGAGATGTCTTCGGGCCGCTCTGTGGCCTTGGGCAGAGCTTCCCAGGAGGAAGGAAATAAGCTGCAAGGGATCCTGGAAGAAAAATGAGATGACCAGTAATGATGACCAGTAATGGTTTTTAAAGAGATCATGTCCTAAATTGGTTAGGGTTTTCCAGAGAAAGAGAACCAACAGGATGTGTGTGTGTGTGAAGAGAGAGAGAGTGTGTGTGTGTGTGGGGGGGGGGATTATTTTAAGGAATTGGCTCATGCAGTTATGGAGGCTTGGAGAATCCCAAATCCTCAGGGTAGGTGAGCAGGCTGGAAGCCCAGGGAAGAATTGCAGTGAGACTTCAGCAGTCAGCTGGCAGCATTCTTTGTTGCTAAAGAAGCCGGAGAGGCCAAAATCGGTTTGGCTCAGTGGATGGAGCGTCGGCCTGCGGACTGAAAGGTCCCAGGTTTGATTCCGGTCAAGGGCATGTATCCTGGTTGCGGGCACATCCCCAATAGGGGCCGTGCAGGAGGCAGCTGATCGATGTCTCTCTCTCACCGAAGTTTCTAATTCTCTATCGCTCTCCCTTCCTCTCTGTGAAAAATCAATAAAATATTTTTTTTAAAAAAAAAGAAGCGGGGGAGGGGTGGAGGGCGTGGCAGTATGTGAGTCTTTGTTCTTTGAAGGTCTTCAACTGATTGGATAAGGCCCACCCACGTTGTGACAGGCAATCTGCTTAACTCAAAGTCCACTGATTTAAATGTAACTGCATTGAAGCTTATCCAAAAAAGCACCCTCACGGAAGCATCCTTTCTAATAAAAGAGTAATACACAAATTAGCCATCACTCCACCTTGCCCACCAGTCACACCCACCAGCCAATCGGGAGCAAGTATGCAAATGAACCCAACCAAGATGGCTGCAAACAACCATGGAGAGAGCAGGAGGAAGGCTTGGGTTTTCCCACCGATGGAGGAAGCCAAGCTTTCCACACACCCAGCCCAGAGCTCCACTCCAGGCTACAAAGTTTCAATTATAGAAGATAAATAAATCCCAACAAAAATGGAGGCAGCCATGGAGCTGGGGAGAGCAGGAGGCTAGGAGGCTCCTTGCAATGGAGGAAGCCAAGCTTTCTGCATACCCTGACCTGCCTTGGCCTCCACTTAAGGCTAAAAAGTTTCAATTATAGAAGACAAATAAATCCCAACAAAAATGGCTATCCCCACGGAACAAGCAGGAGGCTTGGCTCTGCTCCAGGCTACAAAGTTTCAATTATAAATATAAATAAATAATATATAAATATAAATAAATCCCAGATAACATGCCCTCCCTTGGGTAGCCAGGGGGTGTGGCCAGCCTGCAAACCACCATAGGCCCCTCACCCAGGCCACCCTATGGGAATCCCCATCCTGATCTGGGACACCCTTCAGGGCAAACCAGTTAGCCTCCACCCATGCTCCAGGCCTCTATCCTATCTAATAAAAGAGTAATATGCAGCTTGATAATCACTCCAATACACAGGATGGCTGCCCCCATGTGGTCAAAGATCTTGCCCCCATGTGGACACAAGATGGCCACCACAAGATGGCCAGCAGGGAAGGATAGTTGGGAGGGACCAGGCCTACAAGGGAGGGCAGTTGGGGCAATCAAGCCTGCAGAGGAGGGCAGTTAGGGGTGACCAGGCCTGTAAGGTAGGGCAGTTAGGTGTAAACAGGCTGGCAAGGGAACAGTTAGGCATCAATCAGGCTGGCAGGGGAGTGGTTAGGGGGTGATCAGGCTGACAGGCAGAATGGTTAGGGACAATCAGACAGGCAGACAGGCAAGCAGTCCTAGATTGTGAGAGCAATGTCCAACTGCCTGTAGACTTAACTCAAAGTCTACTGATTTAAATGTAACTGTATTGAAGTTACGACAATCAGACATCCAGGCAGTCAGACATCCCGTGAGGGGTCCCAGATTGGAGAGGGTGCAGGCTGGGTTGAGGGACACCACCCCACCCCCCATGCATGAATTTCATGCACTGGGCCTCTAGTCCAGAATAAGATTTGAGCAAATATCTTGGCCCTGTAGCCCAGCCAAGATGACATAAAATGAATAGTAACAGGTCCTGGCCAGTGTGGCTCAGTTGGTTGGAGTGTCACCCTATTTACAAAAAAATTGCAAGTTCCATCCCCAGTTGGGCCAGGATCAGGAGGCAGCCAATTGATCTCTCTCTCTCTCTCTCTCTCTCTCTCTCTCTCTCTCTCTTTCAATATCAATTTTTAAAAAATTTAATGAACCATAATAACTCAAAACTTCCAGGGTCTTGAGTACCTATTCTTGTCCTCAAACACCCCATGTCAGCTGTAAAACTGAAGGTCCTGAGGCAATTCTGCAGTGCTTCAAGGTCAGATCTCTAAGAAGCCTAGAGGCCCCAGCCCCTGCCATTCTGATGTGAATCTGACTGTGGACTAACTCAGACCTGGGTTTGAATTCTTTTTTTTTAATTAAATATTTATTGTTGAAAGTATTACATATGTCCCCTTTTTTCCCCATTGACCCCTTCTAGCCGGCCCTCAACCCCCATCCCAGGCCTTCACAACCCTATTGTCTGTATCCATGGGTTATGCATATATGCATACAAGTTCCTTGATTGATCTCCCACCCACCCACCTCTGCTTTGTTCTGAGATTCCACAGTGTGTTGGAATGTCTCTGGATTTATTTTGTTCATCAGTTCATTATGTTCATTAGTTTCCACATATGAGTGAGATCATGTGATAGCTGTCTTTCTCTGACTGGCTTATTTCACTTAGCATCATAATCTCCAGGCCCCTCCATGCTGTCCGAAGGGTAAGAGGTCCTTCTTTTTTACTGTGGCATAGTATCCCACAGTATAAATGCACTGCAGCTGTTTTATCCTCTCATCTACTGATGGGCACTTGGGCTGTTGCCAGGTGTTAGCTATTGTAAATAGCACTGCTATGAATATAGGGGTGCATGCATTCTTTCTGATTGGTGTTTCATGTTTCTTAGGATATATTCCTGGAAGTGGAATCATTGGGTCAAATGGCAAGTCCATTATTTAATTTATTTAGGAAACTCCATACTCTTCCGTAATGGCTGCACCAGTCTGCATTCCCACCAGCAGTGCACTAGGGTTCCCTTTCCTCCTCATCCTTTCTAGCGCTGGTCATTTGTTGATGGTAGCCACTCTGACAGGTGTAAGGTGATAACTTCCTTGTTGATTTAATTGTATCTCTGTGATGGTCAGTGACTTTGACCATTTTATCATATGTCTCTTGGCCATCTGTTATGTCTGCTTTGAAGTGTGGTATGTGTGTGTTTGTGTGTGTCTTCTCCTCATGACAGCAGTCCCTTTAGCATTTCTTGCAATACTGGTTTGGTGATGATAAACTCCTTTAGCCTGTTTTTGTCTGGGAATCTCTTTATTTCATCATCTATTTTGAATGATGGCCTTGCTGGATACAATAATATTGGTTTCAGATCCTTCCTTTTCATTAACTTGAATACTTCATGCCATTCCCTTCTGGACTGTAAAGTTTCTGAAAATAAATCCACTGACAGCTTTATAGAAGCTTGTTTGTATATTACAAATTTTCTCTTGCTGCCTTTAAGATTCTTTTTTTTTCTTTAATTTTTGGCATTTTAATTATGTGTTTGGGTGTGAGTCTGTTTGGGTCCTTGTTGCTTAGGACTCTCTGTGCCTCCTGAACTTGTATGACTTTTTCTTTCACCAGATTAGGATAGTTTTCTGCCAGTATTTCTTCAAACACATTCTCTCTATCCCTTGATCACTTTCTTCCCCTTCTGACACATCGATTATGCGAATATTGTTATGTTTCATGTTGTCTCACAGCTCCTTAAGCTGTTCTCCTATTTATTAATTGGGGTGGGGTTTTTTTTTGGTTTTGGTTCTCTGAGTGATTTTTTTCTACCCTGTCATCTAATTCACTGATTGGATCCTTGGCTTTCCCTAATCTGCTGTGTATTCCTTCCACTGTGTTCTTTATTGGTGCTATGTCATTCTTCATAGTTAGTGTATCTTTTCTCATGCAGTTGAGCATCTTTGTACTCTACATCTGATAAACTTCTTATCTCTATTTCATTTAGTTCTTCTTCTGGAAAATTCTCTTATTCTTTCTGTTGTTTTGTTTTTCTCTCCCCATTTGGATTGCCTGCTTATGTATTAGGTAGATCTGCTACACCTTCCAATCTCTAGTGCAGGACACCGTCAGACACTTTCTGATTGGCCCTGAGTATCCTGTTTGGAGCTATCAGCAATGCATAGCTTGTGGCTCCCCCTGCTGGGGGTGGGTGCCTTTGGAAAGGACCAAGATGTGTACCAGGGTCTGCTTTTCCTAGCTCTGGGCCTATAATTAGATCAGGCAAAGACACAAAGTCTCCAGAGATCTGCCTCTCCCTGAAATCTGATTATCGGCCTTGATTAGCCTCGGTCGACAGGGTGTGGCAAGAGGTCTTCCGACAGAGTGGGGCAACTTCCTTACCCCCAGGCAAAAACCGCCTGAATGGCAAAGTTGCACCCCTGGAGAAAGATTTCCGCTGCAGAGTGAGGGAAGGACTCAACACAGGAAACTATGGTGGCTGCCCTCTGACCTCCAAACCCAGAGCCCCCAATCATGGCTTCTGCTCACACAGCTCCAGTCCACTCTGCCCTCCCTCTGCCAGAGCCCAAGGGGAGTGGCTACACACTAAATGTTGTGTGTTGGCCCTTTAAGAGAGTGCCTACACATTTCCAGCCATCTCTGGTTGGCAGACATCAACCCTGCTGCTTTTCACAGCCAGATGTTATGTGGGTACCTTTCTCAGTGCCAGTGCTCTGGGCTCCACTTAGGGTTTTAAGACCCCAGAGTTTTCAGTGGGAATACCCCCACAGCTGAGCTATCTCTCCAGAGCTCCAGCTGCTGTCTGTGGGAGACTGTCTAGCTCTTTCCCACCTCTGCACTTCCTACCAGTCTCTATGTGCTCTCCATTTTCCATCCTTGGTTACCCGGGTTCTCTCCAGCTACTCTTAAGTTGATTTTTTCAGTGTGGTTCTTCTGGATTTTAGTTGTATTTCCAGTTTGGTCCTGGGAAAGTGTCAGTGTAGCTTCCACTTACTCTGTCACCATTTTGGAATCTCTGTTACAGGATATTCAAATCTGGGCTTGAATTCTAGCTGTCACAGAATAGCTGGGTGAGTGCCAACAAATCACATAACCTCTTTGAGCCTAGCTTTCCAATTTGTAAAAGGGGGCAATAATAACAACCACCTCAAGGGAGCTTTTGGTGGCTATAAAACGAGATGATAGAAACTGTGCCCAGATCATTCAACAAATGCTAAAAAATTCTAATTATTCACTGAGGAGTCTTTTCATGTCTGTTCCCCCAAATCCTTTAACACGTATGCATGTGCACATGTGTATTCATATGTGCATTTCTGTGTATACAAGTGTGTACATGCATGCACACATACACATAGATGCCAAGAGCAGGGATATGTACACAGCAAAATGCTGCCGCTTAGGTAAAGAAACCAGAATTCCCCCAGTGATTCAACATGTTTCAACAACCAAGGAGATAATAAATTTATTTAGAGGACCATCACATGCCTCAGAGAGCAATTTAACTCTTATCACACTCTCTCCTCCTCTCTCCTTCCCACTCCTCCTCTGAATTTTCTCAAAGGCCCCTTTTTTCTATATGTTTCGGGAAATTGTACAGGCCCAAACATTGGCTTATGCATTCAGGAAACGAAAGTGAAGCAGACGAAGTTGATTTTTCTCAAGGGTATTGAAGGAATTGGCTCTAGAAAGTCTTTTTGACACATGTGTAGAGAAATGGGGAAGTAAAAGAATAACATTTTCTACACAAGTTCAAAAAAGCATCTGCTAAATAATAATTAAATGTTGCTGTTAAACACAAGTCGAATATTTTCTGGGTAGCATAATCATAAATCCTAATAATGACATGCCTGTAGTAAAACCAACATTTCGCCGCTAACCTGCTGCCAATAATCATGATGGGTTAAACCTGAGAGATGTCTGAATAAGGCTGGAGTCCTGGGTCTCTCCCCTCGGGTGACTCACATATTTTTCAGTAGCCAGTCCCTTAAAAGAGAGAATCTCTTTGAACCAGGAGAGTAAGTGCAGCTTGCAAGTTGGGTCAAGTTGGGTGAGACAGCTCATGTCATAAGGCACCAACAAGCCCCACCGCTCCTGGCCAGGCAAATCCTGGCCTGGGTGTGTCGTAATTGCGTTGCTGAATGTAAGGCAGCCTATTTAGAAGCTTCCTCACTTCATGGAACAGCTTTGAAAACAGGTCACCCTCTTTTACAAGTGAGAGGAAGAGACAATTACTTCCAAGAACGGAGTATTTAGCCATCGCCCGTGGGGAGCACCAATTGAAGACAGCCAACAGACAGTCAACTTGTCACTAAGTGGAAGATAACCTAAGATTTTTCTTTTTAAAGTACTCACTCTAGTCCAATTCTAAAATACAGTGGTACCTCGAGATATGAGTTTAATTCGTTTCGTAACCTTGAGGCGTGGGAAACTATGAGACGCTCGAGTCGCGGTAAACTGGTGGGTTGTGTGCAGCCGGCCGATCCGCGCGATTACTCCTATCTCAAATGTTGCTCCTATTTCAAAGCAAAAATCGCTCGCTCCACAGCTCGTATCTCAAAAATCTCGTATGTTAGGGCACTCGTATCTCGAGGTACCACTGTAATAAAAACATACTCAAGGTGGGTATTTAAAATCTAATGGCCATCCTAGAGCACAGCGGTCCGACATATCACAAGCACTTGGGGACAATGGCTCGATAGGGAGCAAGGTCAGAGATGCCAAGCGGAAAGGATGCTTTGGGGCTTCGGGTCTCAACCAATTCATCGGGCAGTTTGTGAGTTAAAATATACAATTAAGTGGAGAATACAACATCTGGGTGAAAGATGTCAGGACATTTTCCTATCCATTCTCTATTCCCATTTCCAATAAGCTCTTGCAATACAGGTAAGAAGCTGAAGGTGGCAACTCTCATTTAGCCTGCCCAAGAGTCTCACGACTGCTAACCAGTCGAACCAAACTCAAAGCCAACTAGAGGCCCGATGCACGAAATTCGTGCAAAGGGCTCGGCCCTCGCAGCCCCGGCTTCGTCTGGAAGGTCATCTGGAAGGACGTCTGGCTGTCTGGTCTAATTAGCATATTAGACTTTCATTATTATAGATTCAATGTTAGTGCTCGTTCCACTCAACTATGCTGCAAGTAATCATGCATACCTTCAGGGCACATCTCCACTGTGGGGTGTGCAGGAGGCGGCTGATTGATATCTCTCTCTCTCATCGATGTTTCTGACTCTCTATCCCTCTCCCTTTCTCTCTGTAAAAAAATCAATAAAATATATTTAAAAAAAAAAAAAGAATAGTGCTTGAAAACAAGAGTTTACAAACAGGTTTCCTAAATGAAGGGCTTTGAAAACAAAGACAAAACCTTCTCGTCCGCACGGCTGATTCCCAGGCTACCCGGAGAGCAGGTCGCCTCCTTTGGCATCCATTCAAGGGACAAAGTTGGATGCTGTGCACACAGCTCGTGCTCTCTCCCTGCTCCTTCTCCTTCGCCGGGACCAGCGGCTCTCCTCCCTCCTCGCCCTGCCCCTTCACGCCTGGCCTCCCTCCCAGCCCCCTTTCCTTTCTGGGCCGCTCCCCGGGCCCTCTCTCAAATTGCAGGGCCCCCGGACTGTGCCCCCATCTCTGCTTTATGTCCAAGGTCCCGGCCCGCTCTGTCAGGGATCACTTTGCCTCCATTGTTCTCCCGCGGACCACACAGGAGCTCAGGTGCCCGTGGCTCTCAGGAGGCTTGTGGGGGTCCCCAGGCAGAGGCAGGGAAGGGGACAGTGATTGAACAGTACTTAGGAGGGGGTGGTGACATGTCAGCCCCGCCGATTAATGACGACGGCAATTTAGGATCTGCTTTTGGTTTCCATTGCCGGCCTTTGCCAAGTTCTCAGGGTGGTGTTTCGAAGGGCTCCGGGCCTGCCCGGTGCTGCAGAGCGACTTTTCGCCACAGGGGCATCCTAGGACCGGGGTGGGGGGTGGCTTAAGAGGAGGGACATCCCCAATACGGTGTGTTCTGTCATTAGCGAGGGTCCCCTCTGGTCAGGTGCATCTCCTTATTCCAGTCCACCAGGATCCACCCAACCCAGCGCGGCCCTTTAGAGACAAGAAACCTCCATTCTTTTATTACAAAAAGTTTTTAGAGTTTCCCTTCTTCCTTACTCTCTCTACTTTCTTTTTTTTTTTAATATATTTCATTGATTTTTACAGAGAGGAAGGGAGAGGGATAGAGAGTCAGAATCATCAGTGAGAGAGAGACATCTATCAGCAGCCTCCCTCACGCCCCTTACTCGGGATTTGCCTGCAACCAAGGTACATGCCCTTGATAGGAATCGAACCTGGGACCTTTCAAACCGCAGGCTGACGCTCTATCCACTGAGCCAAAACTGGTTTGGGCCCCTTTTTCTGTTGGCCATCATCTGGGCTCAGATCATTCACTATCTGAATTGTGGGCCATGGGCAGTAGAATCTTGAGTGGGGAAGTGACCCAGATGGAAATCTTTTACTGGATTTTAATGGGCGGAGGGTAAGGGGGACGTAGAAAGAAACATATGATCTCCCTGTAAAGGCAGAGATTCATTTCTTCAAGAGAAGAAAGAGACAAGGCCCCCACACCCTCCATCCCTCCGGTATGGCCAGTGAGGATGGGGACAGAAAACGCTAACTCAGGTGGTAGTGGAATTGGGCCACACAGAAAGCTGGGTGAGCTGAGAGACCTAAGGTGGGAAAGAGAGCTCTTCCCTCGGCCTTCTTCCTAGCTCTTTGCTGAAAGGCCCATCTGCTTTCCTACAGTATCCTAATACAGTGGTACCTCGAGATACAAGTTTAATTCGTTCCGTAACCTTGAGGCGTAGGAAACTATGAGACGCTTGAGTCTCGGTAAACTGGTGGGTCGTGTGCAGCCGGCTGATCCGCGCGATGACTCCTATCTCAAATGTTGCTCTTATTTCAAAGCAAAAATCGCTCGTTCGACGGCTCGTATCTCAAAAAATCTCATATGCTAGGACACTCGTATCTCGAGGTACCACTGTATGGCTGATCTGAGACAAAGATGTTGTTGCTTTCATTTTCCCACCCCTCCTCCTCCAAAGCCACCCCCCTCCCCCGCCCTGTGCTTTATCAGAGGAAGATTTCACCTGGACTTAGCTCTGAACTGCTTAGACTATGGGAGTCGCTGGGAGGGCTTATGGACAGCGATTTTGTCAGTGGCCACCTTGAGCCTGCGTGGTGGGATACTGTAGACAGTTTTCTTGTTGTCGGGATCTATGCTTGGCAGCAGTGGCTGCTCTTGCTCTTCAGCGGAGCATCTGTTTAGCCACTCCCTGCAGCGACTTCTGCCCTCAGAAAACGGCGTGATGCTTCCAGCGGCATTACCCAGGTCACATGCTGCCATCTTGCATTGACATCAAGGGTTTGCCGGGAGGGCTGTGGCTCAGTCCGAACTCAGTACTACCAGTTGCCTATGCTAGTGGGTGAGGCAAAACCAGGCCACAAAAAAAGAGAAAAAAAGAAAGAAGAGGAGAGGAGAGGAGGGGAGAGGAAAGGAAAAGAGAGGAGAGGAGAAAAGAAAAAGAAGAGAAGAGAAGAGAAGAGAGGAGAGGAGAGGAGAGGAGAGGAGAGGAGAGGAGAGGAGAAAAGAAAAGGAAAGGAAAGGAAAGGAAAGAAAAGAAAAGAAAAGAAAAGAAAAAAGAAAAGAAAAGAAAAGAAAAGGTGAGATAAGAAGCAGGAACTACACAGACTCCCAGATTGTGAAAGTCAGTACTAACTGGCCAAGGAAACGAAGACAGGCAGACCAAGACGAGATGGCTCAGTGTCTCCATCAGTTTAAGCTGCTGTAACAAAAATACCAGGGCGAGGTGGCTTAGGCAAGAATACTTATTTCTAACAGCTCTGGAGGCTGAGGGGTCCAAGGCCAAAGTGCCAGCCAATTCAGTTCCTGGTGAGAACCCACGTCCTAGTTGGCAGAGGGATGCCTTCTTGCTGTGTCCTCACGTGCACGGGGTTGGCAGGAGAGAGGGAGAAAGCTCTCTCATGTGTTTTCTTAGAAGGGCAGTCATCTCAGTATGAGGACCCCACCTTCATGACCTAATTACCTCCCACCGGCCCCATCTCCAAGTCCCACCACATTGGGATGAAGACTTCCACGTACGGATTTAGGGGGAACGCAAACACCAAGTCCATAGCATTTGAGTCACTATCGGAGCGATCATCTTGAAGGTTCAGGAGCAAATGAGAGTTCGCCATTATTCATGCTCTCCACCAACCAGTAGCCAGAGAAGATGATATTTAGCCATGGTGTCGAGACTTAGGGTAAGAGTACCAGGCTGAAGGTGTACCATGAGATGGTCAGGGTGTTTCACAGATCTTGCTAATGAGCAGAGAGCCCTGGGGATTCAATAATTTTTCTAGGCCTCATGTCTCCCACCAGCCAGCGAGCCAGAAGGAAACCCTGAAACCTGTTACAGCTCGCCGTCCTTGCTCTGGTGGAACTGTAATGATTATCCAGATAACTTTAGATCCTTTATCACGATGGAGTCCTTCATCTCTTCTTCGTCCTTCCTGTGGCCCCGGCCCGCTCCAGACTGACTAATGATAAAGCTGTCTGGCCCAACCATCCGGCCGAAAGGACCGGAGCAAACATATCTTTCAGTTGATAACCATCCTAGAGATCCTATAATCAGCACCTGGAGATCTGGTCTGGCTGCAGGTCACTTCTCTGTGCTCTGCACTGAACACCAACCAGAACTTACTGCACACCAGACAGAGCCTACCCTCAGGGGTAGAATGGGTTTTTATTCTTTACTTGCCTCCAAGTATGTGGAGAACAAGGGATTCATACTTTTTTTTCTTTCTGCTTCTCAGACACTTTAAGAATGGCACACTTGCCAAAACCGGTCTGGCTCAGTGGATAGAGCGTTGGTTAGGGGCATGTGCCTTGGTGGAGGGCACATCCCCAATAGGGGGCGTGCAAGAGGCGGCTGATCGATGTCTCTCTCTCTCATCGATGTTTCTAACTCTCTATCCCTCTCCCTTCCTCTCTGTAAAAAATCAATAAAATATATTAAAAAAAAAAAAAAAAAAAAGAATGGCACGTGGCCCCAAGAGCTACAGCCACTGGATCCGAGTTCAGATATGCTAAGGCTGCTGCGGCTCTAGCTCCTTCTTCATTTTTCTAATTGTTGGAGGTATCTTCTCTGTTCTAGTAACTGGTACTGTACTTAGAAGAGTGTTCGAGCCCAGTTCTGTGATTCAATAATCATTGACCATTTAAAATGAAAAAAAAAAAAAAAAAAGCCAAAACCGGTTTGGCTCAGTGGATAGAGCGTCGGCCTGCAGACTGAAGGGTCCCAGGTTCCATTCTGGTCAAAGGCAGGAGGTGGCTGATCGATGTCTCTCTCCCATTGATGTTTCTAGCTTTCTATCCCTCTCTCTTCCTCTCTGTGAAAGATCAATAAAATATTTTTTTTAAAAAAATTAAATAAATAAATTAATTAAATAAAGTGGGGAAAAGAAAACTTTGCACACTGTCAACTGAACAGATACTGCTCGTGCTCTTTCTCTCTCGGACGTCACACGTGGGTAGGCCTGGCCGGGAAGAGGGGGAGATCTCGGTAGTATCAGGATGGCCCTTTCTCAGGGCTCCGTTCTTTCCTGCTGCTCACTTTTCCTGTTGTCAGGACGGAAGAAGCACCAGCTACACATACATCAAGATAAGAGCGGCGCTTCCATTAATGAGAGGAGAGGGTTCGCTGGGAATCAAAGCGTTTTTTTTTGTGTGTGTGTTGTTTTTTTTTTACGTTGCAAATGGTAGAGGGGAATTTATTTCAGGGTCTTATCTAGCTTTTGATCATCTGGACAGGCTTCCCGAAGGAGAAAAGTTGGTGTTTATCTTAAAGACAAAAACCGCTTCTCCTGGCATCCACTACGTGTTGCAGCTGCTCAGACACACTTCTCTGGGGGCAAACTGGGGGTGAGCCCATGGAACTTGGGGATACACGGCGGTATAACAGGAGCTGTTCCTGACGCAACCGGTTTGTAAAGGTCGCGAGGACTCTCATACTCCCCACCTCACCGCCTCCGCGGACAGCATCCTATAATCACCAGAGGGTACCGCCCTTAACAAGCACGTGTCCGTTTGCATTAAGAGAAGCGGAACAGAGAAACAGAAAGAGCCACATTCGTCTGGTTCCCTGCTCCAACGTGGGACCAAGACTTCAAGAGAGAGCGGCGCTCCCCGAGATCGCCAGTGTCAGAACCAGCCGTGGTTCCGGGCGCCTGTTAACGGCACGACTTGATTAACTTGTTTTAAGCATGTAGATGCCTCCCGGTGGCTCCCTCTGAGGTCGAACGCTTGGACTTCTCCCCCGGGCTGCAGACCAGCCACCACATCATCATCACCTGGGACTGCCGCTGCCTGGTTTCAGTGAAACGCGTCTGCCGATAAGACCTTATCTTTTTCATCTTCTGATTCTTCACAGAGTGTTTTCCAGACGCTAATGAACTTTTTAAAAAAATGTATTTTATTGTTTTTTTTACAGAGAGGAAGTGAGAGGGATAGAGAGTTAGAAACATGGATGAGAGAGAGACATCGATCAGCTGCCTCCTGCACCCACCCCCACCGGGGTTGTGCCCGCAACCAAGGCACATGCCCTTTGACCGGAATCAAACCTGGGACCTTTCAGTCCGAAGGCCGATGCTCTATCCACTGAGCCAAACCGGTCTCTGCTGACTTTTGTTTTACAGAGAGGAAGGGAGAGGGTCAGAGAGTCAGAAACATCGATGAGAGAGAAACATCGATCAGCTGCCTCATACACACCCTCTACTGGGGATGTGCCCACAACCAAGGTACGTGCCCTTGACTGGAATCGAACCTGGGACCCTTAAATCTGTAGGCCGATGCTCTATCCACTGAGCCAAACCGGGTAGGGCAGATGCTAATAAACTTTTACCAAGCAAATGAAAGAAACAACGGATGGATGGATGGTTGGAGGGATGGGTGGATGGGTGGATGGATGAATGGGCTTTTATCAGTATTCCAGCGTGTGATTATCATCACTACGAGTTGTTCTCTTTGTGCACAGGAGAAAAACAATTGAATCCCCAGGGCAACTTTTTATTATTATTATTTTTTACTGAGAGGAAGGGAGAGAGATAGAAAGTCAGAAACATCGATGAGAGACATCGATCAGCCGCCTCCTGCTCGCCCCACAGTGGAGATGTGCCCGCAAGCAAGGTACATGCCCCCGAACGGAACCGAACCTGGGACCTTTCAGTCCGCAGGCCGGCGCTCTATCCACTGAGCCACACCGGTCTCGGCTCCCCAGGGCAACTTTAATTCCTAAGCTGATGTCCGCCAGTGAAATGCGCTCCGCTCCCATGGTGCTCCTTGGCTGTGAGATGTCTGGCTAGCCCTGGTTAGGTCCTCCCTGCCTTTTAACCTCACTTTTAGAACCTCCCAGAATCTCTCTGCTTCCGCTCCTCTTCCTTTCCTGCACTCAACTAATCTCCCTTCTGGTGCTTTCGTTACCGTGCCCCTATCCTTTTATCAGATCTAACCCTTTCTATGGCCAGTAAGCAAACCCCGTCCAAACAGCTGGAGTGCAAGATAATTGGCTACAGCTCACGTCACTGAAAATCCCAGGGCCAGAGCCAGCCTCGGGCCTGGGGCTCAGATTATATTGTGGAGACCCAGTCTCTCTCTTCACCTAGGAATTGTCCAGCATGCTGTCTGTATTTTCTGAGAGGCCCTCCCCCTCAAGCTTGGAAAGTGTCCCCAGCAGCTCCAGTTCATGTCCTCCCAGGTTCAAATGCGGCATAACAGCGAGGGCCCTCTTCCTCGCTAGCTCAATACTGAATCGCAGGATTGAGTCTCCTTGGCTGGGATGAGTAATATGCCTACACGTGTACCCATCACTATGCCCAGGCAGCAAGCACACGGTGCATATGAGACCCAGTGTCACATCCCAGTGCTGGGACTTCGCGCAATCAACTAAAAGCTAAGCACTTGAGCTAAAAATGTCGACCGAGGGTACCCTGTTCCCCCGAAAGTAAGACATCCCCCGAAAATAAGACCTACTTCCAGTTTTGCCTCTCGCTGTCATAGAAGGCATGCCCCCGAACATAAGACCTCCCAGATAATAAGGCCTCCCCTAAACATAAGGCCTCCCCAGAATATAAGGCCTCCGAAGCTACCATCAGGCGTCTGACTCCTGATTTAAAGAGACCTCGCCCTGCCTGAACAGCTCTGGCTGTGCTGCGGCCCATCAGTGAGCTGGTTTGTGATGACAACTGCTACCAGACCGTAGACAGGTAATACATTTCCTTTTTTTTATTGTTCAACAATAAATGTGTACCGTCTTCTTCTTCATGGAAAAATAAGACATCCCCTGAAAATAAGACCTGGCGCATCTTTGGGAACAAAAATTAATATAAGATACTGTCTTATTTTCAGGGAAACCAGGTAGTTTCCCCAAAACAAGCTCAGGGCATCTTAACCCCAGAAAGTGGGTATGAATGTCACGTGGCACAAACAGCAAACACTCCCTAGCATCTAAACTTGCTTTCTAGTTTTTCTTCTTCTTTCTTGGGTCATTGGCACCCACATGATTCCACATATTCCCTTCTTTTCTTTCTTTTTTTTTTATTTTTTTGTGTCATTATTGATATTGCGGTCCCTACATCAACACATATTAGTTCCATTTTAGTCCCGGGTGCACTCGAACTCGTAAGCAATGTCTCTTTTTTTGTTGTTGTTTTTTCTGCCTTCTCCCACAATGCTCACCTGGATTTTAACCCGCCCCCATCACCTCCAGGAACCGGCCTACCTGCTGGCTGTAAGCCTCGCCCCAGCACCATCCCATCTGCTGGAACTGTTTGCTTTCTCTAGTGGCCACAGAATCTCCCTCATTTTTTATCAGCGTTTCCCTTCTGTTTCCATAACCCCATCAAAACCAAATATACCCAGGCTTCCCCATCCATCTTCGGCCACGAGACAAAAAACCACTTTCATTCGGCCTTGGCAGCGCGCCAGCCTCCGCCCTTCTCCTTCCTGCTCCCTGCCCCCTCCCCCACGCCACTATCACCCCATCTCAACCCCTCCAGGCTTAAGCCTGTCTCTGCTTTCTCTCACCCAACTCTCTGCTTGCATCCCCTGAAGTTTGGTTTCTGGGGCTGTCTCCTTCCACCGCCCTCCCAAAGATTTTCTCGCAGTCAAAATATTTGTCCTCTTTCTCCCTCACCTTCCACATCCAAACTGCCCTGCAGACCCTTCACGTAGACCCTGCAAGCGACGCTAAGCCCTTTCCTCTCGTCTCCATCCCTTCGGCCGGGTCAGGAATTCTCTCAAAGCTTACCCTCCGGTCTGTCCTTCCATCCAATGCTCAGCGTGGACTTGGAAAACATTCCTCATTTGCATGAACACTTCATGGTGAACCCTGGGGAAAGAATTCATATGCTCCAGCTTAGAATTCAGGACTGTATATCACTTGCCCGCCTCTGCTGCGGCCATCCTAGGCCACTCCACGTGCCAGCTGCATCGCCCTGCATGTGCCCACACTGACCCCTCCACCCTGAAGGACATTCTCACCCTCCTGTTCTGATAGCGGCTCCCAACACTCTCCCGTTGGCTACTTCTGCAGGGAGCACTCTGATCTTTCGCCAAGACCCCCATCTTCCCTCTCCAGCTCTTGGACACCAGCTTCAGAGCCCTCTCCCCACCTCGGAGCAAGAGTAAGCTCTTCCTGGCGGTGTTCCTCTGAGCGTTATCACTCTGACTGAGAACTGTGTGTGTGTGTGATGGTCTGAAAGTGCGAGAACACTGAGAATCGCCTGGTGTCTGTTTCTGAGGCCTCACACAGCACCTGGCACACACAGGAAGTGAGGTCTTTTTTTTTTTAAATATATACTTTATTGATTTTTACAGAGAGGAAGGGAGAGGGATAGAGAGTTAGAAACATCGATGAGAGAGAGACATTGATCTGCCGCCTTCTGCACACTTCCTATGGGGACGTGCCCGCAACCAAGGTACATGCCCTTGACCGGAATCAAACCTGGGCCTTTCAGTCCGCAGGCCCACGCTCTATCCACTGAGCCAGACCGGTTTGGGCAGTAAGTGAGGTCTTTACCACCTCTCTGTTCCCAAAGCTTCATCCGCTTCACACTTCTTCCATTTCCAAAACCACAGCCCACAGGGTTGCTCTTCCGTCCCCTTCACCTGACCCACAAGAATCCACAGAACCCGCCACACTGTTTCCTGCACATCTTTTTGGTGCCAAGTCAGATCTGCTTCCACCGGCTCGCTCTCAGCCCTGGAGCTGCTCGCTTCCTCACGTCTGGTCCTGCTGCCTCCACCTGTGTAAAATGTTGCCCATCGAACAAGCACGTGTTGTGGTTTTTTTTGTTTTGTTTTGTTTTGTTTTTAAATATATTTTATTGATTTTTTACAGAGAGGAAAGGAGAGAGATAGAGAACCAGAAACACCCATGAGAGAGAAACATGGATCAGCTGCCTCCTGCACACGACCCACTGGGGGATGTGCCCACAACCAAGGTACATGCCCTTGACCGGAATCGAACCTGGGACTTTTCAGTCCACAGGCTGACGCTCTATCCACTGAGCCAAACCAGTTTCGGCAAGCAAGCATGTGCTGTTGATCAACATTTTTAATTCACACAGATCTGTGCTCCTTCGGGATCTCGCCGTCCTGTGGAGCAGTGCATCGTTCCCTTGTGGTCTCCTTGTGGCAAAAAGATCACCGGTTAGGTCACTTTTTCCATCATCCTAATCTGTTGCTACTTGGTTTGACCACAGTCTCTCTCAAGCCTCTCTCTCCCGCTCCATGTGTGAACTGAGGTGAGGGTGACTGTGTCATTGGCCGAGCAAACCAGATTCTTGGACAGTGAACAGGGCGGCTGTTAGTCGTTTCACTGGGCGGCAGGTGTACAGGTTGGACCGTCCCAGCCGATCAGTGCATCTGGCCTACCGAACCGGAGCCCCAGAACTGGGCTGTTCCCTGCCAGGACCCACCAACCTCTTCACATGCCTCCACCAGATCTCAGGTTTCCCCCATCAGCTCCTCACTCTGCACCCCAGCCTCATACTTTTCTGTGATTCCCCTCTGCTTCCAGCTCCAAAGTTAGAGTCCTCCTCCTCCACCTGCGTTTCGCCACAGTCTGCCTGACCGACCCAAGTCTTCATTCCACCACACAGATGTTGGAGACTTTCGTTCCTTTTTTCTTTCTCCCTCTTTCTTCTTCCATCCACTCCTCACTTCTAGGAATCCTATCCCCTTCACTGTTCCCATTTACTTTTCTCCTCGTAATTAAAACCAGCCTGAAGCTCACCACCACCACCAGGCAGCCTGCCATGATTGTGAGGAATTGGGGAAGAAAATGCGTACTTGTATCCAGCCGAAACCGGTGTGGCTCAGTGGATAGAGCATCAGCTTGTGGATTGAAAGGTCCCAGGTTCCATTCAGGTCAAGGGCATGTATCTGGTTGCGGGCACATTTCCAGTAGGGGGCGTGCAGGAGGCGGCTGATTTATGTCTCTCTCTCATTGACGTTTCTGATTCTCTATCCCTCTCCCTTCCTCTCTGTAAAAAAATCAATTAAAAATTTTTTTTAAAAAAAGAAAATACTCCTATCCAAAACCAAACATTAACTCCCCAATATATTTGCATTCTGCGTTGTTTACAAGAAAGAGGCACAGAGAAGCTAAAAGGGGAGGTGCGTGGAGACGATGATGTTTGTCCACATCACGGCTTTCACATTTTAATGGAGAAGTACCTCACAGAAAGGAGGCGTGCCTCCTGCGTGATTCAAACACCCGCGCGTGTGTAACTGGACAATAACCATATCAAGGCTGTTGAGGGATTTCTCACGCAATGAACGTGCATTGGGGGGCAGCTTCTGTATGTGTCAAATTAAAGTTGCCTGAGATTGTACCTAGGGGCTCAGAGTCGTCAGGAAATATTGATAATATTGATGAGCTGCACCTCCTCGCCCCGGAAGTGGTTCTCAGAGGCATTCTTCAACTGAACAAATGTCTTTAGTTTAGTCCTAAGAGTCTGAGCATTCGTCAACGAAGGAGAAACATCACATGATCTCACTCATGTGTGGAGAATAAAGAACATTATAAACTGATGAACAAAAGGATAGATACAGAGGTTGTAAAGCATCAGACAGGCTGTCAGATTACAGCAGAAGGTTGGGGAGAGGTGGGGTAGATAAGAGATCAACCAAAGGACTTGTATGCACGCCTATAAGCATAACCAATGGACACAAGACACTGAGGGGTTAGGATATGCCTGGGAGGGTGGGGGGCAATGGGAAGATATGTATTCATGTAACACATTAATAATAATAATAATAATAATAATAAAGAGTCTGAGCATTTTGGGGAAAAGGGTACCCTTGGCGCTCTCTGTGTGCCTGTCAGCTTCTCACCTTCCCCGAAGGCTGCTGCCCCTTCTGGTCAAGGCTGAGGGACAGCCCAGGGGAAGGCCCACCTCTCCCCTCCCCCTTTGAGCGCAGCACCGAGGTGGACGTGAGAAGGACGAGTGCACAGCCAACATGGCTCCGTGGTTGAGCATCCACCTAGGCACCAGGAGGTCACAGTTCGACTCCCTGCCCAGGTTGCAGGCTCCATCCCCAGCGTGGGGTGTGCAGGAGGAGGCAGCCCATCCATGATTCTCTCTCAGAGAGAATCTCCCTCCCTTGCTCCCTTCCTCTCAGAAAGACGGCTTCTCTGACTTGAGCAAGACACACAAAGATGTGAGACAGGCTGGGCTCGGCCATCACACTGGGTCTCAGCAGCTTTGCAAGGCTCCCAGGCTCCTGGGGATCAGAGTGCCCTCCGTCCCGCAACCACTGCAGAGAGTGGGAACCGCTCCCCCCACCCCACCCCCCAGCCTGCAGGCCTGCCCGCTCCCTGTCAGCTCCACACCCAGAAGCCCTGCCAAGTCCTTAGGAAGATGCCAAAAAGTGCCCCGAAAATGAACAATTCATTTCGGCTGTCAAAACAGATGCCCAGAGGAGCCCGGTTAGAGCTCGAGCATTTTTTTTCTCCACCGGCAAACCGAGCTCTGTTGGTGGTAAGAGCCGAGCAGAATCCCTCTGGATGCTACTGAGACAATACGACACAGTGGTTCCGCCACGGTGGGCTTGGCTGTTAGACTGGCCTTTTCTCTGGCTGTGTCCTCCACCTTTCATTTACCCTCTCTGAGCCCTGGTTTCTGAGCTGTACAGTGGTGGGGTTTCTTGTCCATGAATCTCTTCATTGCAGGCCCAGGAGGGGCAGGGTGCAGGAAAAGCACTGAGCATCGCTCCTGTCTTATTGTAACAAGTTAATGAACTGGCTGGAGTTTTTTTTTTTGTGTGTGTGTTACATGTGTACATATCTCCCCATTGCCCCCCCTCCCTCCCAGGCATACCCCCACTCCCCAGTGTCTATGTCCATTGGTTATGCTTATATGCATAGATACAAGTCCTTTGGTTGCTCTCTTATCTACCCCACCTCTCCCTAACCTTCCTGCTGTAGTTTGACAGTCTGTTTGATGCTTTACCGCCTCTGTATCTATCCTTTTGTTCATCACTTTACAATGTTCTTTATTTTCCACAAATGAGTGAGGTCATGTGTTCTGGCTGTTTTTTCATTGTTGCTGTTGGCGGTGACATTATCAGGCAAAGCCTCTGGCTCCACCTGCAAAGTGGAGGTTCCATTTGTGGGTTCCCCCTTCCTGAGTGATTCGTGCTTTGCCCAACATTTCAGAAAGGTGTCTGAAGGTCAGCTCCTTCGGGGACACCTCCCCGGTAAGTCACAATGTACTGATTCCGCAAAAGCGTTCCGTGTGAGTGAAAAGCCTCCAAGAAGAGAGAGACCATGTCTGCTGTTGCTCTCCCCGCGTGAGGCTGGATGAATGGCACTTCAACAAGCAAAATGCAATTGGAAAAGCACGAGGCGGAGGATTCTGAGAAATTCAGTTTTTGTGGTAAATCTTTGCGAAAATGCATCGGTATCAACACCATAAAAATATAACCCCCGGCAGTGCCCTGGGCGCCTGGCTGTGCCTCCTGCTCCATAGTGTTGGGGGCACAGCCCCAGGACCCCCTGCCTCCAGCCTCCCCTCCTGCGGCTCCTCCTCCTCCACCTGCACAGAAACCTGCACAGCCACCTGCACAGCCACCTGCACAGCCACCTGTGCACCAGCCCGCACCCCGTTCCCCCTTCACTCCTGAGGACCCCCCGTCAGGAGCGCCCCGTTCCCAGAAGGGACCCCCCGAGGTGGAGGCTGCCCCCCCGCCTGGCAGCGGCCTCAGCGGCCCACACTTACTTCTCTCTGGGGCTTCATTTCCTGGACACGCGGCTCCCGAGGGCCGGGCTTCGGCCGCTGAGGCGGAGCCGCTGGCAGACCCGCACCCGCCGTCCTCCTCCAGGAGCGGCTCCCCCAGGTGAGGCCACACTCAGCGCGGCCGCCCGGCCTGGGAGAGACCGGCCCGGCCCGGGGGCAGCTGCAGGCCGGGTCTCCCCGCAGGCCCCCCGCTCCCTGGCTTCCTGCAGAACCACTTCCGGGGCAGGAGGCGGCCCGGGCCGGGCTGGGAGCGTCTCCGGGAAAGGGCCCCTCCAGCACCGCTGGGGCCTGTGGGGCCAGAGGCCTGGGAGGGCCCTCTGCTCCCCTGGGGTCTGCTTCTCCCTGAGCCTCTTCCCAAACCGCTGGCCGCTCTTCCCACCACCGGGAGCCTCTCCCAGGCACTGGCCGAGTGAGACAATGACACTTTTTGCAGCAAAAATAAATAACCCTATCTAATAAAAGAGTGATATGCAAATTAACCATCACTCCACAAACCTTGACCGAGGTCTATATTCAACTACTGAGCCATGCTGGCTGGGCTCATTTTTAATTTTCTGAGGAAACTCCATACTGTTCTCCACAGTGGCTGCACCAGTCTGCATTCCCACCAGCAGTGCACTAGGATTCTCCTTACTGTCATATCCTCGCCAGCACTTGTTGTTTGTTGATTTGTTAATGGTAGCCAGTCTGGCGGGTATGAGATGATATCTCATTGTAGTTTTAATTTGCATCTCTCTGATAATTGGTGACCTTGGACATTTTTTCATATGTCTAGTGACCATCTATCTGCCCTCTTTGGAGAAGTGTCAAGGCCTTTGCCCATTTTTTAATTGGCTTGTTTGCCTTCCTGGTGATGAGTTTTATAAGTTCTTTATATATTTTGGAGATTGACTCCTTATTCGATGTATCAGAGGCAAATATGTTCTCCCAAACAATGGAGTCTCTTTTCATTTTGTTGATGGTCTCTTTTGTTGTGCAAAAACATTTTAGTTTGACGTAGTCCATTTGTGTGTCTTTCTTCTTCGTTTCCTTGCCCTAAGACTATAATGACAAAAAACATTGCTGTGAGCCGAAACTGGTTTGGCTCAGTGGAGAGAGCATTGGCTGTGGACTGAAAGGTCCAAGGCATGTATCCTGGTTGTGGGCACATCCCCTGTAGGGGGTGTGCAGGAGGCGGCTGATGGATGTTTCTCGCATCACTGTTTCTAGCTCTCTATCCCTCTCCCTTCCTCTCTGTAAAAAATCAATAAAATATATTAAATATATATATATATATATATATATATTGCTGTGCAAGATGTCTGAGATTTTACAGCCTATCTTTTCTCTCAGGGTTTTTATGGTTTCACAGCTCACATTTAAGTCTTTTATCCATTTTGACTTTATTTTTGTATATAGTGTAAATTGGTGGTCTCATTTCATTTGTTGCACGTATCTGTCCAATTTTCCCAACACCGGTTATTGAAGAGACTATGCTTACTCCATTGTACACTCTTGCCTCCTTTGTCAAATACTGATTGGCCATAAATGTGTGGGTCAGTTTCTGTGATCTCTGTTCTGTTCCATTGATCTATGATGTCTGTTCCTATGCTAGTAGCAAGCTATCTTGTTTCCAATGGCTGAAGCTATTCAGGGTCTTTTTGGTTCCATATAATTTTTTAAATCTATTTTTTCTAGATCTGTGAAATAAGGCATTGGTATTTTAATACGAAGTGCAGTGAATCTGTAGATTGCTTTGGGTAGTAAGCACATTTTAATGGTATTAATTCTTCCGATCCATGAACATGGTATATGATTCCACTTGTTTGTATCTTACTCTATTTTTTTCTTCAATATCCTATGGTTTTCCAACTATGGGTCTTTCACCTCCTTGGTTAGGTTTATGCCTAGGTACCTTGTAAGTAAAAAAGCATATTTCTAAATGTATTTATTCGACATATTTATTGTTTGCTATGTCTTGGGCACTATTGTGCAGAAGATGGTAGGAATGTAGCAATAAACAAGGACCAGAAAAACATGTATGGGGCCTGTATTCATTAAACTTATGAGTTTTAGAAAAAATACTAAGTTATTAAATCTTTTTCTTTTATACGCTGCATATTAATGTTAAAACAAGTTAGCTAGTCACTTCAATGCACAAAATGTCCCCTAAGGGACACCATATTGACGAGGATCCCCATTTATCCTTGTATCATCAATGCCTAGCTCTCATACGATTCTCAACATTGTGTGCAGTTTGAGAGTTATCTTCTCCTATACTGTCTAATTTTTTTCACATCACTCACAAGTAATCTGAGTTAACCATGATTGTTTTCTTTCTTTTTTTTTTTAAACATATTTTATTGATTTTTTTACAGAGAGGAAGGGAGAAAGATAGAGAGTTAGAAACATGGATGAGAGAAAAACATCGATCTGCTGCCTCCTGCACACCCCCTACTGGGGATGTGTCCGCAACCAAGGTACATGCCCTTGACTGGAATCGAACCTGGGACCCCTCAGTCCACAGCTCTATCCACTGAGCCAAACCGGTTTCGGCCATGATTGTCTTCTTAAAATGCAAATGTCTCCAAGGCTGAGGAGCTAAGAGATAGCTACATCTTTGTGTAATTCAATTAAATTGTGTTTCCCCTTCCTCTGAGTTAAGGAATACATGTTTGATGGAGGGAAGAGAAGAAAACAATTTGGGAGATAGAAACGTTTACAGAAAGGGTAATCTCTAGATTGAGGACATATTAAGGTGCAGGGCTGGGAGTCTTCCGGGCCGTTGGGAGGATGGGGGGATTGGGTGAGTGGTCCAGAAAGTGTGGTGCAAAAATGCAAAGAATTCTTCCACTCAGGAAAGAGAAAGACCTCTTCTTTTGTTTTCCCAGTGATTATCTGTTTCCCAAATCCAGAAGTCCAAATTGCTTTGTTAAAAAGTTCCATTTCGGTTTAAAAAAAAAAGAAAAGAAAAAAGCTTTTACAAAATGACCTGCAAATGCAAATGAGCACTGTTTCCATAGGAAACTGTTTCTCAGCTATAAACAGCGCACTTACAACTATTGAAATCTGACCTATTTGTAAATTGACCTTTATTCTGATCATCAAAACACAAAACCAGCACCCAAGGCAGTTTGACAAACCTCAAGAGAATCCACAGAACCTCATCAGTGACCTAAACTATAGGTTTCTCAAGGCCAGCCTGCAGCTAGGAACTCACCCCGTTTTGCAATCCACACCCAACTATCCCAGCAGCCACCACTCCTGTATTCCAAAACCACCGACCGACCCAGCTTCTCCTCACCAGCTGGCTGCTCCCAATCACACTGACATTTAGGGACCAATGACAGAACAGATAGATAATCTGTGGGCACAGTCCTTTAGAGGTTAACTCCTTGGGCTCCAGGGTGTGAAAGAACGAGGTTTAAATCTTAACTACCTCTTCCTGGCTGGATGACCATGACTGGTTAATTGAACCCTGCCACCTACTACCTCATCTGTAAAGCGGGAATTCTTAAATGCCTACCTCACTGGATTTCTGAGGGGGGGTGGGTTAAATGAGATAATGCATGGGCAACAGTATCTCCATCATGTAGTAGGTACTCGGCATTACACTGGTACATGGGTGTCCTGATTTACAGCAAGTGAACAAACAGGAAAACATTTCATATGTGCTGCTTCCAACAGGCCATACGTGTAAACAGTAATTACCGACATCTCAGCGGGCCTGGGTAATTGACAGTTTTCTTCTTTCAGCATGAAAGAGACCAAGAAATAATCCAGTTCCTATGTGGGCTCTTGAGATGCTGGGATGGGGCAAAGGCCTAGCAACATTGTTCTGATAGCTGAGACTCAACCTGTGGGTCATGACCTGTTTTCTGATGGTCTTAGGCCCTACAGCAGTGACCCACAGGTTGAGAACCACTAGCAGGGTCGCCTAAGACCATCAGAAAACACAGATATTTACATTCACCACAACACGAGGAACTGTATTAAATGGTCACAGCATTAGAAAGGTTGAGAATCACTGGCTGAGAGGGATTTGGTGAGTGAAAATTTCATGGAAAGAGAGTGATGGAAGAGTTGTAAAGAAAAAAGTGTCACTCCCTAAATTTTGGCTCTTAAAATAACCAGTGTCTTCTCAGACATTCAGTCTCATGCTGGAACAAAACACCACTGACGACAATCCCTTGACCAAGTCATTTTTCTGAGCAGATCCATAGAAACCAGGCTGAGTTTTTTTTTAAGGGGAAAATGAGTTTAATAATACAGTATTAGATTGAGTATCACCCAGGAAAAGTAAACGGTTAAAAAATGTTTTGAATAGTAAATTGACCTCTGGTAAATTTAGTGTTGTAAATATACTTGTATTATATAGTGAGGTAGACAGTTTTTTTTTTTAAAAAAAAAAAAAACAACAACAAAGAACTCTCCATTAGACAGACTTAAAAATTTCTGTAATAATATTTAAGAAAACGATAACATTAAGAAAGCACGAAATATCTGATTCGTGGTTTAACTCTGTACAACTCGAATATAAACTTTAAAAAATATTAGAAATTATAACATTTGAGTGCATATAACGTTTTGTACATTAAGATGGATTTGCGGGCTGTCCGTTTCCCTCTTTGCACTTTTGCATTTCCAGTCTCCTTAAATAAACAAATATATACAGTCTTCAACACAGAACAACAGTGCATCCAAAGCAAATGTGCATTTTTTAAATTATTTCTCCTGGCCAAGTCTTTTTTTTTTTCTTTCTTTCTTTCTTTCTTTTTTTTTTTTTAAACTCAGCATTTTATATTAGCATTTACTATCATTCTCACCCTTCCTTCGACATGGAGTTTCTCTGAACAAAACAGGCAATACCAGGTTTCGATCCAGAGGAGAGCAAAACCACTTTGGGAAAAAAAAATCAGCACGTGATTGGTGTACGTTCCCTCGTTTCCACCATTTTCCCGGGCAAAGAAGAGGAGGAAGGCAACTTTTCCAAGGACCTAGTGATGGGCGATGTTTGAGCATTAATACTGGTGCAGGCTGGGAGTGGGGGCGGGGGTAGTTCAGGTTCTTGACCAGCTGGGAGTGGGCATCTCCGCTGCCTTGTGCTCTCTCTCTCTCCTGCTTCCTTCCTGATGAGGCATTCCACCCGGTCTCCCCTCTCCCACCCTGAGCTCCCCGTAACACTTTGCTCTTTTCACAGTTTCTCATTACAAAGCTTTAAAAGCATGGCCCAACTGGTAATTACCACCCGCAACAATGCTTTGGAGGGGAGCCCTGGGCTATGGCTGCCTGGTAATCTTTCAGGAATGTCACCGGCAGGGAGGAAGAGACACCGGAGTTTAAAGGACCCTGGGAGACAGGGACTGGCCTGCCCTTTCATCCTTCGCCTCTCTGCTCCTGGCCTGCCCCCTTCTTCCCCCCACCCCCCTGCACCCTCCTCCGGGACCCCCCACTTCACCCTTCTCTGTCTGGGGTCCTTGTCCCTCTGCACCTCTTACCTTAGCTAGACAGCTCCCCACCCCTGCCCACTTTTTTTGTTTGTGTGTTTGTGTAACTGGGAGATTGCCTTCCCTTTAAATTAAGCGGGGAGGTCTGGATTTTGGCAAATCCTGTTCCAAGAAATCGATTAGGAATGGACACCGCCAGGAGGGCCTTCTGGGGGGGGGGGGTGACCTGCAGCCGGGGGCCCGTGCACCTGAGCGTCAGGCCTCCCCGGCAGGCAGGCCTGGTCAGGGTTTCTCACTGTCCTCAGGGGGTTCCATGTGGACTCATTCCTGTCATTCCATCCATACCAGCTCCCCCTTTCCCCACCAGAAAAGGCCACGACGGTAAAGGGGTAAAGGCCGGGTGGCCTGCGCCCCTGGCTGGCGGGAGATGCAGGTTGCCAGCTCCCTGTATTGGGGGGACAGGCCGGGACAGAGCCAGGCACATGCGTGAAAGAGGCCCAGCGGGGTCCACCTCTCTCCGGGCGCTTCTGGGGTCCCTCCTCCTGGTGCCAGTTCCTCTACTTTCACACGTTCTTCTGCTCGGGAGGGAGGTGGCAGGGCATGGGCCAGGCTGTAGCGGGAAGACACACCTTCTTTACCCAGGAAGAGAACAAGCAACCCCAGAGGTGGTCAGCGGGGATCCTACCTCCCACTCTGTCTCTCTTCTTAAATCCTCTCTCCTTCTCTCTCTCTCTCTCTCTCTCTCTCTCTCTCTCTCTCTCTCTCTCTCTCTCCAATCCATGAAGCAGTAGAGAAACAGCCCCATCTGTCTTCCCTCCCCCACCTCCTCCTACCCAAACCTGCGAGAGAGAGACAGACACACACACACACACACACAAAAGGCCCAAATCCCCAGCCCCTGCAGACATCCATCCATCCCTCCTGGGCTTGGGGTACCCAGGGCGGCCAGGCAGGCGTACTGGGGGGCGGGGAGGGGGTGTGAAAACCCGGCTCTCGCTCTCTCTCTCTCTCTCTCTCCCTTCCTCCCTCGGGGCTGGGGGGGCTGGCCAGGCGGGCTCCCCCCTCCTCTCCCCTCTCTCCCCTCCTCCTCCGGCTGCACACGTCCAGGCGGCTGCTCCCTCCCCTCTGCCTCCCAGGCCAGCTCGTCGTCCTCTGCGGGCTCAGCAGCGGCGGCGGTCACGGGCCACGGGGCCCCGGCGGCAGCCCCGGCGCCGCTACCTGCAGCCGCACGACTCCACCACCATGTCTTCGTACTGCTTGTAGACCACGTTGTTGCCCGCGTCGATGTAGAGGATGCTGATGGGCGTGAGCTTGGTGGGCACGCAGCAGCTGGGCGGCGTGGAGCCCGGGTCCATGGAGTTCATGAGCGTCTGGATGATGGCGTGGTTGGTGGGCTCGAGGTGCGAGCGCAGCGGGAAGTCGCACACGCCCTCGCAGTGGTACGCCTCGTACTCGAGCGGCGCGATGATCCAGTCGTCCCAGCCCAGCTCCTTGAAGTTCACGTGCAGCGGCTTCTTGCTGCAGCGCAGCCGCGACTTCTTGCCGCCGCCGCCGCCGCCGTGCCGCTTGCCGTGGCGGCTGGCGAAGGCCGTGCGCCGCCGCCGCCGGCCGGCAGGGGGCAGCCACGGCGCGGCGTCCGGGGCGCCCGACGGCGGCGGCGGCGGCGGCGGCGGCGGCGGCCACGACCCCGCGGGCGC
>PVJN01007096.1:0-71781 GCA_004026805.1 Lasiurus borealis | reverse complement strand
TTCTCCTGGCTGTTACAACAGTGACCCTACTTAGAGGTCAGAGATAAAGATGCAGCACAATCAAAGGATGCTCAGTAAGTCTGGAAAGGGGAGACTCTCAAAGTGTGAGACGATATAATGGTCTGCATATCCAGCCCTTGGGAGAAGTCACATTCACCATCTCTGGAACATGTGATCTACAGGATCTGTGTTTGTGGTCTTGGAAGCCCTAATTTGTCATAAGTGACAGTTTGGATTAGAGGGTTACACTCAGTCCAAAGAAAGAACTTACCCAAGCAAAAGTGGTGGGATAGGCATAAGTGTTTTATGAGAAAAATTTATGTTCATAAAAATTTTTTTTAAATAATAAAATGTCGGCAGTTATAAACATTTTGTCTGATTAACCAATAATGGTAATTCTGTAGAAGAAAATAACTAGCCAAATAATTTTTAACATTCTTAGCCAATTTTTAATTCATCCGTACTAACAAGAATTATCACATAGAACAATGAGTTCCACTAGCAATCATAAACCTCGTGGAATTTGATTTCCCTGACTTGGCAGCTGCTGACCTTACGCTCATTGTAAATCATAAACAAACAAACAAAAACAAAAAGCACAAAATATCCTGGGAACCTACTGCCTTCATTGGAACTTTAAGCCAAGGCAGGAGAAAAATCGAAGACCGTTAATTTCAGAGAGTGACATTTAAACCATTTTGACCGGTGAGTATCTAAATCATCAGGACAGTTCATTGTTCTCTGCCTGAAGATACAAAAACATCATGCCCTAAAAGTTAAGAGACTCTCCTCAAACTCCCCAATTTTGCCTACTTAAAGTACATTTTCTTTTTTCCCTCATATTGGCCAATAGTTATATATTCTTTCCCCAAAAATACAACTGCTGATGCTAAAGTAGGGATATTGACTCTTGTAAGATCACGTTCCCCTCCTTTCCTTGTCCTCATTGATGGTGACATCCTACAAGCAATGGAAATACAGTTAAAACCCTGGAAAGCTGGGAAGGTATTTTGGCAAGCAATATATTTAGTGACAAATGTAAAGTATTCCTCTGAGAAGGCAGGAAGTGTGTACTTCAATGGGATCTTACTAGTGGGTTGACCAAGAAAAACCCAAACCAAAATTGATGGAGAAGGGGATGTGTGTGCTGTAAGGCAAACTCTGCAGGAACTCTGGTCACAATGTCAGGGTGTATCCTTAGAGGTAAATATCCTGTAATACCTGAAAAGAAAAAAAAACACACACACACAGTCAAATGGACTAACAATCCCAGAGGAGAAGAGAAAGAGAAAGTACAGCAATTTTAAGTTCAAGGAGAGAAGCAACACCTCAAATAATTGAGTGGCCAGGAATTAAAGAGATCAGAATTAAGTCAGGAAATGATGTAGAAGATGAGTTAACTATTTACCAGATTAATAGTTAATTCAATGCAATAACGAAAGGAAAATAAAAATTATAAGAAATTACTTCTTATGAGTTACTAGTAAATAGCTATTAATTTCTCCTTCTAGCTAGTAGGACATTAACCAAGAACTCAAAGACCCGGAAACCTTGATGTTGCCTCTAAAACTCAATAAACTATTCTCAGAAAATAATTTATGTGAGACAAAAACGTTTGTTGTTACCCACAGCCAGCTCTTTGCTAACGGGCTGCATCCGCAATCTCACAGGGCCCTGTGTAGCCGCTGAAGCCTCACAACTCCCTCTCCACCCGTCTGCATCCTGCCCTGGTCAAGACCTTTCTGTCTGCCCCACTGCCCAGCATTTCACTCAGTGGTCCTCTTCCACACCCAGTGCTAGGCTAGATGCCCTCAGTAGGGCTTGCAGCTGCTCAGAACCAAGCCCTAAGCAAAGGTGAATGGCTCCAGTGGCTCACAGCCAAGTCCATTGTCTGTTTCCTGGGCCAGAGCATTTGGCTTCTGTATCCTGGGCTTTTATCTGCATTTATCTTTTCAACCAAATGAATTTAAATTGTGTCTTTGTCTTTTACTACCGAGGCAGCTTACATCCCTTTCCATCTTAATATGACTCCCTAGTACAGCCCATTTTCTTCCTTAAGAGGAGGCTATAAATATTGGGGGATGGGAAATGGACTACTTCTAGGAAAGCCAAGCGAGCCTGGCCTGCTGCATGTGGGAAGGGTCCCAACTTCCCAGTACCACAGGGTACGACTCAAAGAGGTTAGTTCATATTTAGAAAGAATTGTATGGCTTTTCTCAGGCCTGCCAAATGGCAGGCCTTGCATTCTTCTGTTTGCAGAGTAAAGTATGTAAAAGCAAAGAGATACTGGAGGGCCCAGCATGGTAAAACCAAATGGAGACTTTTCCTGCCTTAAAACAACTGTACGAATGAGAAGGGAAGAGAAATGATTAGCAGCTGATAGACCACCGTTGTGGCAGAGCAGTGCCTTTTGCTTTGTCTGTCCTGGGCTTTGTGAAGATGTGGAGCTACTCATGTGGGGCTCGTTTGTTTAAAACTATCATGGCAGACACTGTAGGGTGGATATCCCCATTTCCATTCCCATGTCCATCCTTTAATTTAGGAGCTGCCAAAAAACTAAAACTAAACCACGTACTTCCTCAGCTCCCCTGGAGGCTTGCACAGGCATGCCACTTGTTCTCGCCCAGCAGGACAGCTGAGGAATTTTCGTGGGGGATTCTGGGAAATGTTTGCTTTCCTGATAGAAAAGATGGCTGCTTCCTGTGCTGCTCCCTCCATCTTCTTCCTGTTCTGAACATAGAATGTTCCCCAGAGCTGCAGTCACCAACCCAGAAGCATCTCTTTCATTCATGGAGGCTCTACATTTGGCCACTTGAGAAAAGCAAACCTGCTTCTCTAAATCTAGCAGACAACTGTTTTGTTGTTTGCTGCCAAAAGTATTCACAATGAAAATAGTTGTGTCTATGTTCTTGTCAGAGGTGAGTGGCTCCAGTGGCTTGTAGCCAAATCACTATGAAAATGAATGTGTTTGTTATGGACGTTTCCCCTTCCTTACGTGCTCTCATCAGAAATCCATTGGGATGCAGTGTGGTTAGTCCAAGACCTGCCTGGCATTGAGTATTGATCTAAGCCAGTAATGTCATTACATCCCTCAGGTAGGTTCTAGAAGACAAGTTGAAAATCTAGGTCAAAGTCCTTGGATATGCCTGGCTTTCTTGCAGCTAATATGTACTGTGTGTTTATTGTGTACTAAGCACTCTACACTGAGTGGCCAGATTATTCTTACCACCTCATCAGTACTTCATTGGGCCACTTTTGACTTCAGTATTGCAGCGATTCTTCTTGGCATTGACTCCATGAGATGTTGAGAGATGATGCGAGGAATCTGACACCATGCCTGATGAATAGCACTGTCCAGTTCTGTGAGATGTGATGGTTGTGGAACCAGTTGCCTGATGGCTCTTTTAACATCATCCCACAAACGCTCAATTGGATTAAGACCTGGTGATTGTGGGGGTCAACTAAGCAAGGTAAAGTCTCCCTCATGTTCTTGCATCCACTCCTGCACAATATGAGCACCGTGGCATGGTGCATTGTCTTGTTGGAAGAAGCCATCTCCATTGGGATACGCTATCCACATAAGATGAATTTGATCAGCAACGATACTTAGGTATGCTGTGCTATTTAGACGTTTTTCCACACGAATTAAAGGACCTAAATCATGCCAGAAAAACATGCCCCAAACCATAATACAGCCCCCACCAGCTTAAGAATTGTACTAATGCATGTGGGCTACATGCTTTCACACTGTTTCTGTGAAATTCTCACTCTGCCATCTGAGTGATGAAACTGGAAATGTGATTCATTGGACCACATGATTTTTTTCCCAATGCCCGATTGTCCAATCCTTGTACTCTTGTGTGAATTGGAGACATTTTATCTTGGTAACTGCAGACAGCAAAGGTGTTTGAACAGGCCTTTGGCTTCCATATCCCATATGATGCAGTGAATGGCTAATTTGCCTACCAATGTCAGGTGGTTTTAATAATCTGGCCACTCAGTGTAAGTGTTGCTGAAGGAATTAATTTTATGTTCATAAGAACTCTATGAGGTAGGAACCAAAATCACACTTATTTAAAGATAGATATTGAAGATAATCTTGCCCAAGTTTACTCAGCTAAGAAGTATCAGGTAACTCTTATCTATATGGCTCTGACTTTCTGAACCTAGAGCATATGCCTTGGAGGGAAAAAAGCATTGTCATTCTAGATACACTAGGAAATAGGTGAATTCCTACTGCATCATTGAGAGAATAGAGTTCCTGAGTTACTGCAACCCTATGAGGTAAAATAGGCTACACAGGGAAAGGTGATTCTGCCCACATCTTTTAGAGAAAAAAACAACAACAATTTAAATAAAATAACATTAAATACTGACATAAGTAAAAATTATAATAACCACTAAATTTTATTATTGGCTTATCATGTGTTAGAAATTTTGCAAAGTATTTTTGAGGCATAAACTTATATATACAAATAAAAATAATATCAGGCTGGGTAACAATTTTATTTATATGCCCTAGGGTATGCTCATTGATTATAGAGAGGAAGGGAGAAAGAGAGAGAAACTTAGATGTGAGAGAGAAATATCAATCAGTTGCCTCCGTACACTCCTCACTGGGGTTTGAACCTATAACCTTTAGGTGTGCTGGACAATGCTCCAACCAACTAAGCCACACCAGCCAGGACACTTTGCTAAGTATATTTACAGATCTTTTTACTTTATTCTCAGATTATTACAGAGAAAGTGGGGTAGATCCTCTGAGGGAAGCCCAAAGCCCCTGTTTCCCCTTCCTCCTGGCTATCTCAGCCCTAATATTCATCCTGTGTTTACCACTCGCTTGCCAAGAGCTCTGAGAAGCTGATCCCTCCCCAGCCCCAGGGGAGCAATCATGACTGGTCTTTGTCAATAGTCCCCTTTGGCAGGTGTTGATTCAAGGTAGGCACATTCTACCATGAGAAGCTGTAAACCAGGAGAAATGAGAGGCAATCTTCTGGGGATTTCTGGGAAAGAGTCCCTTCACTACTCAAAATGAGCACCAGAAGGAAATGGCCATGTCATGCCTGTAAATGCAGCGGTCATCTTGGGACCATTAGTTGAGAAGCCCAAGCACCAAGCCAATCGGCTAAGCATCCCAGAGGAAAAAGAAAGCAACTGGATCCCCAGCGACAATATGAATGCTGAGTTAGCCCTAAAGCTGCCTTCCCTCTGGATTTCTTATTCTGTGAAATAACATACCATTGTTTTTTAAAGTGTGCTAAATAGGTTCTATTATTATTCCCATTTCAGAGCTGAGCAAAGTGAGGCACAGGGTGTGGAAACCAGGGTTCAAACCTAGGCAAAGCATGAGGTATTTGCTTTAAAAAAAACCGAACACCATTACCAGCAGCACTTCTCAAAAACCTTCCAGCTTTCTCTTGTGAGCCACCCACATAGCCCATGTTTTTTTAAATACCCAGAAATGAATTTTTGAGCAATCATCTTGTTATCTACCAAGTTATATTGAGATGGCAAAATGGCTTCAGAAGAAACTCTGTTTCTCCAAATCAGAACGAGACCTAAAGTACTGATGCCAGTACTTAGGTAAGAAAATGGCATTCGGAAGAAGTAATGCGGACAAAGGTGTAAAGGAGAATTGGGCAGCTTTTCCATGCCCATCTTCCACCACATTCTTCTCTCATGCTCCTTAGATCCTTCTAAACAAAGCTCCTTGCATTGCCCCGAACAGAGAAAATGGTTCATCTCAGTCCCTTGCTAATTACTTCTTCTGGTACCAGGCTCTCCCCACAGCTTGCCAGTGTAAACCTTATTTTTCCCTTGTTACCCAGCCTGACATTATTTTTATTTGTATACATAAGTATATGCCTGCTTTCCTTGCTCAGTCTCTAAATGGAATGAAGACAAAACATATGTCTTATTCATCACGAAAGGCCCGGTGCACAGATTTGTGCACTAGTGGGGTCTCTCAGCCTGGCCTGTGGGGATCAGGGACCTCTGTGCCGCCACAGCCTGGCCTTACCTGCCAGCTTGTCAGGGTCCAACCCACTGTCCACATTGATCCCACACAGCACGAATTAGTGTGCAAAGCGGCAGGCCACGGATGGCAGGTGGCAGATGGCAAGGGAGCAGCCCAAGCCTGGGCTGGGCACTGTACTGCTCCCACTCATCCTGGTCCCACTGTGCATGCCACCACTGCAGCTTGTGCACACAAGGGGACTGTCTGCAGGAGAGGCTCGTGCCATCACCACATCTGCACTTGCCAGCAGCACTCCCACTGTGGGAGTGCACTGACCACCAGGGACCAGCTCCTGTGTTGAGCATCTGCCTCCTGGTGGTCAGTGCACATCATAGCAACTGGCCTGTCATCTGGTCACTTAGGCTTTTATATAGAGAGATTGTAATCTCTGGTGTCTACCAATGGCCTTCTACTAGGTACCTGAGAAAGGATTTGAGCTTTTAAAAACTCAACTTGTAAATCTTATAGCATTAACAGAGTGCCTTTATGAATAAATATGCAGCTGATTCCTTCTAAAAGGAAGCCATTCATCCTTTCCTAACTAAGAGTTTTAAATGATTACATTTTAGTTTTAGATATATCAAAAAGGGATACTTTTATAAAGTGTTACCCAATGTAAAATTAGGATCTTCAAAAGATTTTCCCAGGATTTATACTTCCTTTCCCCCCTTTTCTGTCCCCTTGTTCCTCCCCTCAGTTATAGAGAAAAGATACAGGTACTAAATGGTGAATAGGAAAGAAAGGGCTATACTCAGGCAGATGGCAGAAACGAACTCTCTTCTGGCAGTAACTCCCTGCCAGCACAGGCAGGTTGAGAGAAGGAGTCAACTGTCAAGGAACATCATTTAAGAAGCCAGCCCTGATGTCAAACTTGGACAATTGAAGCTTTACAGCTGAGTAAAGAGGACTACCTAAGAGGAAGATCCGGATCACTGCAGTTACTACAAGCCTCGTGGCAAAATAAGAAGCGCATCACAACTGGCAATGATTAGAAGCACAATAAGCATTCATCTGGTCATTTTCTAAGCAGACATTAAATCTGCTTATGTTTTCACAGACCACAGCATTTCTCTATTTGTGATTCACATTTCTCCTGGAGTCAGTGTCCTGATGCTCCCTTGAATGCCCCGACTACTGTGGTCTACTCCTATTGGCATTGTTGGATGGCTCAGTTAGAGAACTAGAAAGAAATAGGAGTTAAACCAACATTCTTTAAACATGCTCTGTGTGTCAGAGGTTGCTATGTATTCCTCATGTAGTTCCAGTACATCCCATGGCATGAGTGTCATAAGCTCCATTTTAGGGAGGAGATCATTGGACCTATGAGTTCATAGGCTTCTTGGCAGATACCCAGTCACAAATGGATATATGATAAGTGTTTGTTTGCTGAGCAGAATGTGCTATATTCAAATGACAGCCCTGTATTTGTTAGCTGAAAAGGGGGCAAATAATGTAATTCTTACTAAATGTGTACTTCCTATGGTGAAATCAATAAGTGGTCAATGCTAAAGGAAATTTTAACCCAAGTCAACAAACAAATATGGTTTGGATGGATACCATTGGTCTTAGGATTTTTAGCAAACTCAAAGATGCAAATGGAGAGACTTGGAACAATATTTACCTTTGTCAATAATGACACATAAATGATATTGATGCATTATATGAGTGATCACCTAGGAGAGGAGGCATTCAAGATCTACTAGTACCTCTAAACTAGACAAGCATGGGGAGCCTAAAATAGACCCATCACTTAAGAATAATCTAAGGGAAAAGTCATTATTTTGGTAATGGGTTAGGGAAGGGAAATTACTTTTTTTTCATTTCAAATAGGAAATAGGAATAAAGGTTAACAGTGCAGCAATATTGAGGAAATGAATCATAATGGAATTGGGGGAAGCCTGTTGGGGCTTAGAGAAGATAGAGTTGGGTGTGTTTAAATTCCTAATCAATGGATGAGGAAATCAGGAACTCAGAATTTTAAAGTATGAAGAGATCCTGAAAGTTACCTAATTCAACCCCTAACCTAATAAACTTACAAATCACAGTTCAGAGATGGCTTTAGAACACCTCTTGACACTGAATCAGTGTTCTTCAACTTCTTTATGATGCTTTATAATACATAGTGATAATCTATCCTATAAAAGCCTAGGTGGTTGTCACGCCCTCATACATCATGCCCTAACATCATCACAAATGGCTGTCACAAGATGGCCACATGTACAGCAGAGGCAGGGCCCAGCAGAGGAGGTGGGTTGTGGCAGGGGAGGGCAGTTGGGGGCTATCAGGCTGATTGGGGAACAGTTAAGCATCAATTAGGCTGGCAGGGGAGCCATTAGAGGATGATCAGGCTGGCAGGCAGAAGTAGTTAGGGGCAATCAGGCAGGCATATAGGAGAGCGGTTAGGAGCCAGCAGTCGGGATTGTGAGAGGGATGCCTGACTGCCCGTGTAGGTCCAATCCCACAGGGTCTAAACCAGCAGTTGGACATCCCCTGAGAGGTCCCAGATTGGAGAGGGTGCAGGCCGGGCTGAGGGACACCTCCCCCCTTCATGCATGAATTTTGTACACTGGACCTCTAGTAAGTTATAAAATACATGTATTTATGGACGAGTGGGATCCCTAGGTCTGGCCCATGCCCTCTCACAATCTGGGACCCCTTGGGAGAGCCAGTTTTGGCCTGATCCCTGCAGACCAGTCGCTTAGGCTTTTATATACATAGATATTTAACATAACATACTATATACCTACTCTCTAAAAGTGGGTTCAAATTAGAATAAATTATCTCAGGCTTCCTCAAGCCAGTTCAGAGCTGCCTTCAACATGCAAATATGTATTATAAATACCCAAATGAGCTTATTCTAAGGCAACTCTAGAACAAGTTTTAGCATCATCAAGGGTACAGAAAATATGCCAGAAGACAGAATCCTAATGTTCAAATAAAATATTGATCCCTCTGCAATGGAAATGTAGTATGCAGTTTTATATACTCTTGCTTAAGAAAAATATAATGAACCTTGAGAATTTTGCAGGTCATGTGTAAAGTAAACACAAGCACAGTTATTCTCATAATTCTCAATTCCTCACTAGAAGAGGAGGACTCCTGCAATCAGAGGGAAGTGACAAATGAAAGGGAGCATTACTTTACTCAGAAAATAATAAACTTATGGAGCTCATTACCACAAAGGAGGTATAGGCAAGGAATATAAATGGATTCATAAAGGTTTGACCAAATTTATGAATGTCAAAGCCATAAATGGCTTCTGAGAGTACACCTAACCTTTAAGGTTAATGTCAGAGAGGAAAACTACGGTCTTTCCTGATAAATCCCTCGAGGCCTCTGTTGTCAACACAATATTGGGTTGGATGGAACACCAGGCTTGCCGGACAGTGTAGTTTCTAAATTTCTTTAAGCTAATGGATATCTGGGCATGATGAGCATACATCTCTGCAGTAGAAGTATAAATGAAAAATGCTTCATTTTAAACAGGAAGCTTAATGAAATGCTGCTGTTGGACTTTATTATTTATGTAATCAGAGTGAAACAAGAGGAAATATTTCAGTTTGGGGAATCAGAAGGAAGCCAAGGTTCAAGTCCAGACTATATCTCTGAGCAGGCCAAGATGCACGTTACCTATCTTTCTGTGCTTGGCTCTGTCACATGTGCAATGGGGAGGAGGATCATACTTGTGCTAAAAGGCATTCTCTTGAGACTTCCATAAGAAAACACTTTGTACACTGAAAAACAAATATACATATTTGTTCAACATCTATTAATTATATAATAAGTAATAACATACATTATTACTGAAGCAATCACCAGTTAGAAGCAAATCTCAATTATCTGGGGAGAGGATTTGTGAGGTACATGAAGACAGAGTAATCCTTGCTTTATTTCTCTGAAGAAAATTGCTGAGAATATTCAGAAAGTACTCAAGACCCAAGTCAAATGCCAATTCCCTGAAGTAGAGTTTCTTTTTCCTCTAACTTCCCAGAAAAGTCTAGCTATGTCTCAGTTAGAGCATTGATATTATTATTATTATTCTGCTTATTCCTGCCTCCATTTAACTGTGAGCTACTCTAAGGCAGTGGCCTTATTTATCTTTGTATATTTATCACAGTTCCTGGTATATAGCTGGAAATTAATAGATGTTGAATAAATTAATGTGCAACTGATTCTGGGTCTCCATTTTACAACAGTGGGGAAAAAAATGATCCAACTATAAAATGCAATAAATTGATAGTGGTTATCAAAACCGATCCTTAACTCTCCTAATTTCTATACTCCAGTCTCTAACTCCTTGAACTTGAAAATAATAGCATTTTGCTTCTATATTTATAAGAAGTGCAAAGACATAGTTTATAGTGTAGTGAACTCTTTACTAAGTGCATATATTTGAAATCCTAAAATCATATTCCTAAAATTGTGTTTATAAAGTAAGATGAATATAATACAGTGTTTGGCTATAACATCAAATGCAAGTTAAGTGCAAGGTGGCAGAGACTCTAATCGCCACCATATCTTCTCCAAAGAGAACCCCAGACTTGTTACTTGCAGAAGTCAATATAGTGATCAAGCTGAATGCGAAAATGCATGCCTCATGCTGAGTCCATGACATAAACCAACATTCCTATTTATTTACCTCTTTTACATGTCTAGAAAATTTCTCCTCTCACAACATTATAAGAATAAATAGGAAATTAAGTAAGTATACATGTCAATAGTATATAAAAAGAATTACGTACTATGACCAAGTGGGATTTACCCCAGGTATATAAGGTTGGGCCAGCATTCAAAAATCAATTAATGTAATCTATCACATCAGCAGGCTAAAAAAAATGCAAGCATATTCATATTAATAAATGCAGAAATGCATTTGGTAAAATCCCAATATCCATTCATGATAAAAAAATCTTGGTAAACTGGGAATAGAGGGAACTTCCTCAATTTCATAAAGAATATCTATGATATACCTACAGCTAACATTATACTTAATACTGAGAAATTAGAAGCTTTCTTACTAAGATCAGGAATGAGGCAAAGATGTTCTCTCTTACCATTCCTTTTCAACATTGTGCTAGAAGTCCAAACTAATACGATAAAATAAAAAAGGGTAAACGTATACATGTTGGTAAGAAAGAAATAAAAAAAGGAAAGAAAGAAAACTATCTTTGTTCACAGATGATATGATTGTCTGTGTAGAAGATCAGAAAGAATCAACAACGAAATTTTGTAACTAAGAAGTGATTACAGCAAGATTATAGGATACTAGATTAATATACAAAGTCAATGCTTTTCCTGTATAAAAGCAATAAGTAAGTGAAATTTGAAATTAAAAACAAAATACAATTTATAATAAAGAGCCCCAGAAAATAGATGCTTAGGTATAATGCTAAAACAAAATATGAAAAGAACTATCTGAGGAAAACTACAAAACTACAAGAACTATGTAAGTAGAGAGATACTTTATGTTTATTGGTAGGAAGACTCAATATTGTTAAGATGTCAGTTCCTTCCAACTTAATCTATAGATTCAATGCAGTCACAATAAAAATTTCAGCAAGTTAGTATATAGATATCAACAAACTGATTCTAAAGTTTATATATAGAGGTAAAGGACCCAGAATCGCCCACACAGTATTGAAGAATAACAAAGATGGAGGACTGATACCACTCAATTTTAAAACTTACTATAAAACTATTAAAGTCAAGACAATATGGTATTGGCTAAGTAATAGATCAATGGAACAGAAATTAACCCCCTGTATATATAGTAAATTGATCTTTGACAAAGGAGCAAAGATAAAACAATGGATAGACTTTTAAACCAACTTCTATAACTGAACATTTATACGCCAAAAGATGAATATAGACACAGACCTTACACACTTCATAAATATTAACTCAAAATGAATAATTTTACCTCAATGTAAAATGCAAAACTATAAAACTCCAGAGGATAACACAGGAGAAAACCTAGATAACCTTGAATATGGCAATTACTTTTTTAGCTATAACACCAAAGGTACAACTCCTAAAAAAAATTATTGAAAATCTAGACTTCATTAAAATTAAAAACTACTTTGTGAAAGAAAATGTCAAGATGATGAGGAGTTAAACCACAGACTTGGAGAAAATGGTTTCAAAAGATACATCTGATAAAGGACTATTATTCAAAATATACAAAAAGTCTTAAAACAATAAGACAATAACCTGATTAAAAAATGGATTTGACTGCCAAAGGTTTTAACAGTCACCTTATCAAAGAAGACATGGGAAATCTTTGATGAAAAATAAGCATATGAAAAGATATTCCATATCATATGTCACCAAGGCACCACTACACACCTGTCAGAATGGCCAAAACCCCAAATACTGACAGCATCTATCCTGGTGAGAATGTGGAGCAACAGGAACTCTCACTCATTGCTGGTGGTACAAACATGTTTGAAGCTATTGAAGATAGTTTGGGTGTTTCTTATAAAACTAAGCATACTCTTCCTATACCTTCCAGGAATCGCAGTCCTTGGCAGTTACCCAAAGAAGTTGAAAATATGTCCACACTTAAGCTGAAATGGGTTTGGCTCAGTGGAGAGAGTGTCGGCCTGTGAACTGAAAGGTCCCAGGTTTGATTCCCGTCAAGAGCATGTATCCTGGTTGTGGGCACATCCTCTGTAGGGGGCGTGCAGGAGGTGACTGATCAATGTCTCTCTCTCATATGTTTCTAACTCTCTATCCCTCTCCCTTCCTCTCTGTAAAAAAATCAATAAAATCTATTTTAAGAAATATGACCACACTTAAACCTACACCCAGGTGTTTATAGCAGGTCTATAAACATGTCCTTCAGTAAGTGAATAAATGAGTAAACTGTGGTGCATCCAGACAATTCAGTGCTGAAAAGAAATTAGCCGAAACCGGTTTGGCTCAGTGGATAGAGCGTCAGCTTGCAGACTGAAAGGTCCCGGGTTCGATTCCAGTTGGGGGCATGTACCTTGCTTGCGGGCACATCTCCACTGGGGGATGTGCAGGAGGCGGCTGATCGATGTCTCTCTCTCGTCGATATTTCTGACTTTCTATCTCTCTCCCTTCATCTCTGTAAAAAAATCAATAAAATATATATATTTTTTTTAAAAGAAATCAACTATCAAGCTGTGAAAAATCATGGAGGACACTTACATGCACATTTCTAAGTGAAAGAAGCCTATCTAAAAAGGCTATATGCTAGAGGATTCCAACATTCTAGAATAGGAAAAACTACTGGAGAGAGTAAAAGGATCAAGAACTAGTGGTGGGGAGTGGGGAGGAATAAGTAGGCAGAGCACAGGGGGTTTTTAGGGCAGTGAAACTATCCTGCAGGATACTTATAATGATGCATAGATGTCATTATATGTTTGTCCAAGCCTGTATAATGTGTAACACCGAGAGTGACTATAATATGAACTCTGGACTTTAGGTGATTATGATGTGTTATGTAGATTCACCAATATTAAGAGACATAACACTCTGGTGGGGAGTGTTGATAATGGGGTGGCTATGAATGAGTGGGGGCAGGAGATAAAAGGGAAAACTCGGTACTTTCTTCTCAAATTTGCTATGAATTTAAAAGTGCTCTAAAAATTAAAGTCATAAAAAACAAACATGTTTATAGATACACGTGGTGTTCATGCCTATGTGTATGTAGTATGTGTGTATATGTGGGGGGGGGGCAGCAGTTAAAAGAGTGAGAGTGAAATGGGTCAACAGGCCAGTGGACACCAGCTTTTCCTCAGTGTCTCAAAGACTGGCACAGCTCTCCCTGGCCTTTGCAGGGGCAGTCCCAGGCCAGTTTCACCCGCACATTCCATTGGCAGGTGCAGCTTTTATTGCATAGTTGATTCTCTGCTTCCCTGAATTCTGAAATGCTGGCCACTGATAGACCGGTCCTTCTTGTCAAAGGACCTACAATAAACATTTATTTATCCTTCACTCTTCCTTTGCTTATATGTAGCCAGACTGACTTTGCCACACTCAGATTTCAGCCCTTTTATTCCCAAGCCCCGATTACATTGGTATTTAATAATACCATGGCTCATTCTGACCAAGCACACCCATATACCTCTTCCACCTCTCTGCATCATACATGCACCCTACTAACCTTATTGTCATTATACCCTGCTGTCAATCTCATTGGAGCAGGCGACATGGCTCTACTTTGTCATGGTGAAAAGTTTATCCTGCAAATTCTCAGTTTCTTAGGTCTTCCATGAATGGCTGTGCTTATCTCATGTGCGCTCCTAGGCATCTCCAGGGCTCTACATTTAACTTCGCACTTCTAACAGCACCTGCACGGAGATAACACTAATGTTATTGCAACAGACAGGCAGAGCCTCATTTCTTCCTGCTTTGACTGAAAATGCCTGTTCGCAGTGAAAATGTGCAGACACAGGCATTTTTGTGTGAGGTCTGAATATGTGTGGGTCCAGCCACTGGCAGCAGGAGGAGATGAGACACAACTGCCAGATGGTTTGGTTTAAAAAAATAATAAAACCAGTCAAAATTGACTGGTGATCCACAACCTTTAACATTATTTTCCCAGAGGATCCTCTATTCTGAAGCTGGGAAAAATTCCTGAATTCACCCTTAGTTCTGAGATAGAGTTGCTTGGAAGAGTGGGTAGTTGAAAGATCATTTAGCTCCCAAAATAGCTACTTACTGAGACACTTTGAGTGTTTTAAATGCTGGCTACAGCTGCTGATCTCATTTAAATTTTTTGAAGATCTGACTGAGAATTCATAGTAGGAAGGTAGAAAGTAGTAGAAAAAAAATGATGGGATTTGAACTTTAAGTTCCAGTCTCTACTAGGAACTTCCCCTATTTTTAATGCATCCTTAAGCCTCACTTTACTCCTCTGTATACTGGGGATAATAAAATCTGCTCAGACCAGAATGAAGATATAGGGTTGTTTAATGGTCTAGAGAAAATAATGCATGGGGATGAACTCTATAAACTATCCAGTGCTTTAGAATTTAAGTGGTCAGTATAATACTAAAACAGAAGTCCCTGAAAAAATAACAACTTATCTTAGAAGAATCAATAGGCAGCAAAATATCATACATAGAAAGTAGCAATATCTTCACCGATATAGCTTCTAGAGCAATGGAAACTATGGAGGAAATAAACAAATGGGACTACATAAAAATACAAACCTTCTGCACAGCAAAAGAAGCCATCAACAAAATAACAATCAAGCCACTGCATGGGAGAAAATATTTGCCAATGTTATATCCAATAACAGCCTGATCTCCAAAATTTATAGGGAACTCATACATTCTAATAAGAGGAAGATAAACAATCCAATAAAAAAAATTGGCAAAGGACTTAAGCAGACACTTTACAAAAGCAAATATATAGAAGGCCAAGAGACATATGAAAACATGTTCAAAGTCACTAATCATCCCAGAGATGCAAATCAAAATGACAATGAGGTACCATCTCACACCTGTTAGAATGGCTATCATTAACAAATCAATAAATGACAAGTGCTGACAAGGATGCGCAGAAAAAGGAACCCCCCTTCATTGCTGGTGGGACTGCAGACTGGTGCAGCCAATGTGGAAAATAGTATGGTGTTTCCTCAAAAAATGAAAAATGGCACTACCATTTGACCCAGTAATCCCACTTCTAGGAATATATCCCAAGAAATCAGAAACATCTATCAGAAAAGACATATGCACCCCTAAGTTCATGCCAGCACAATTTACAACAGCTAAGATCTGGAAACAGTCTAAGTGTCCATTAGCAGGTGAGTGGATTAGAAAACAGTGGCACATCTACACAATGAAATACTACACTGTGGCAAAAAAGAAGGAACTCTTACCATTCACAACAGCATGGATGTACCTGGAGAGCATTATGCTAAGTGAAATAAGCCAGTCAAAGAAAGATAAATATCACATGATGCCAGGCATTTGTGGAATGTAATGAACAACATAAACTGATGAACATAAATAGATCCAGAAATAGAGAAGCATCAAACAAATCATCAAATTTCAGAGGGAAGGCGAGTATAAAAGATCAACCAATGGACTTGTATACATGCATATAAGCATAACCAATGGACACAGACACTAGGGAAATGAGTGCATGTACGGGAAGGTGAGGGTGGCTGTGGAGAGATCAATGGAAGGAAAAGGAGACATATATAATACTTTAAACAATAAAGAATTAAAAAAATAACAACCAGGGGGACCCTATTAATGGCCCTGGTGAAATTTGCAGCCTGGCTTCTGAGATGATCCAAGTTGAAACATTCATTTTTTTGGTTTGTTTATTAGCTTAATTCTCCTTATGGTTTCTCATTTTTATCCCCAAACAACTCAACCTTAAGCAGAGTCATCTTACAATAACACATAATAATGGTTAGAAAAAATTGGGGTGCAAAACATCAGTAACTATTACAACTTTTCACCATATACACTGGCAGCAAGAATGTCAGTAGAAAAGCATTAGCTATCACCATCACCTTAGTTTGAGTAACAGTGCTGGCTATGCTGAAACAATACTGACTCTTCACTTTACATTTCCACTCATTGTTTCCAAGAGGTCCAGTGATCCTGTGCCTTCCTAATGAGTAGGACACTGTCCCACCAGCGTCTACTTACTGCTGGATCTGCTGACTCTAAGCTCTCTGAGGCCAGTGCCGTCTTCTCTCTAGCTGACTCTGTGTGCTAGTCACCAGCTCAGTTTTCCAAGGAGGAAGGAGTGGGAGCTTGCTGTGCAAGTGAGTGAGCTACACGCCTCTTCTCCTTAAAGGCCCCCACGACGGCACTACAGATAGAGGCAACAGAGGGAGTACAATCCCACATCTGATCATGACTGAGCTCAGCAGCCCCAAAATTCTTGTGTATGACTTTTTCCCTAAGACATCATCAGTTAGCAAAAGCCCTGAACAATGCTGTTCCCAAAGTGAGGTTTCCCTAACAGCCTCTGCATCACAGACTACAGAGCGGCAGCAGTCAGAAACATTTTTAAAAGCAGAGAGAGAACAAGACCTCGCAGAGGTCTAAAGATCAATATACACAGCACTAAAACATTTTTAAACCTTTATTTCTAGGCTATTGTTCCATCTGAAGCAGAAGTTCACATTTAACCAGTAAGTGAAACTACAAATCTACAATCTTTAACTATCTTCATTATTAGAGAAAAAAGACTATGGATATATCAATATTGATTTCTACTTTTAAAATAACCATGATAAAGTGTAGCCATCAACATGAAAGAAACAGTGAGGTTATAATGTAAAAGAAATTAGGCTCTAGGCATATAAGAATTTCAGTTAAAAATATACAGTAAGAGACACTATTCCAAACGGTACTTCTTTAGTTGTTTGTTCACCACTCATATTATGCAGCCTACTTTTGTGCTACAAAACCTAGGAGTAATTTTTTTTTTAAATGTGTAGTATTGAAATCATAAGAATCAAAGTCAGGATATATAGGCTCTATTTTGATTTTCACAATCTGCTTGTCACATATAACACGGGACAAGTCGCATTGCTCTCTTATTTCCAGCCTTTTGGTCTAGGCTTTGAACCTCCTGAATTGTCATGGGGTTGAAAAATGTTAATCGACAGTGGATGTCAATTTTTTTTTATTATTCTGAGTTCCCATTCTGTTTTTAAAACATTGCTTGCTGGGCATGAATTAAATCAGAAAATTAGTTTTTGTTATTTTGATGATCTTATTCTTTTTGAAGGCCAAGCTCTTAATCAATACCTTTATTTTTATGTCTATCATTGGAACAGGAATTTATGACCCCACACCACGAGATCTTTGTAATAAAACTCCCCACCACCACCATCAGGCATTCTTTTCAGGCATGTTATTTTATCGCTAAACTTTCTTAGGCACTTTACTAAAGTAACTTCAGGTGTGTTTTAGTTGTGATGACAGGCTGTGGCACTAGCGGTAAGAAAGCAGACTTTTCACATGTTGACACGGAGGAATGGGCTGCCTCCTGCTATGTATTCAAAGGCTGAAAGGCCAGAGAACTTGGGCAACGGTGAGCAGCTCTCCAAGGCATTGCTAAGCCACGCGTGGTGTCTGGAGCAACCAGCGATCTCATGTGAAATTCTTTTCATCTTCCCTCCACACACTCCTGTGAAAACCGGGAGGGTTTCTGAGAGGCACAGAGATTCTCAATCGTTTGCAGTGGGGCAGCTTTCTTGTAATTTGAGCTCCTAAGGGGAAGGGCAATTTCATGTTAAGCAGGAATGACAGGGAAGGGGGTGAGCTGGTGGCCCAAAATCCATATGCACACCCTCCCTTGGAAGTCTGCTTTTCACTATCTTGTACAAAGTTAATGAAAATCAAGGAACTACCATTCTAGAATCACGCCACCCCTCTACCCCCCGCCTTTTATCCTTAATAATGAAATAAAAAAATGGGCAGCCTGTATTCCGGAGCAGTTCTAGCAAGCAGTCTCCAGGAAACAAGACTCCCTACAGACTTTCCCTTGATCTTAAAGCTGAACTTGAAACATTTATATGCACGGAGCACCTGGCCAGGAGATGTGAGAAGGCCTTTTTTCACCTTGGCTCCATTTCTTTCTTTAATAATGAATTCTCAGTTTTCTTTTTCCCCTTCCTGGAAACTGATTTCATTTTAAGTAATGTTTTTGTTCTTTCTTAATAGTTTAAGAAAAGCAAGACAAACTTGAAAACCCCCCATTAACACCCATCAGGTTTCCCGCCTGCAGCTCCGCATCACCTTCGCTTGAGGGAAGATGAAGCCGAAGTCATGGGAGGTTAATTCCAATCAGGTTGAGGACTTCCTTTGTTTGAATTCAAAGGGCTCGGGTTAACCTGCTATGAAATTTACTGGCTACGCAAGTCTTCCTCTCTCACACACCTTGCTGGGTGAAGAAGTGATGAGCCGCCCGATAACCCGTTCTGACTGCAGCAGCTTAAATATGCAGGTGTCTTAATTCCGGGCGGATGTTTAAGAGAGAAGAAAGGCTGCCGTTTGTCCTAAAATGGGAAGGCCATCCGCTCCACCTGCATTAGTGGTGAAACTGTGCATGGAATCTCCTACACAGCCTTTCTCCTAAATCTGATGAAACCCGGGACAGAAATCTCCCAGCTCTGTGTTCTGAAATAAATGTATTTAGAGAAAGGATCATGAGTTTGGGAGAATTTTCTTTCCTCTCTTTCTTTCCTACTTCATTCCACCAAATGTATTTGAGGAGACTTACTAAAAGACACACAACACAAACGGATACAATACATAGTTAAAATGTGGAGAAAGGGGAAAGTAAGCTGAAAATATAAATGCCAATGAAAATACTCCAAAATATATAATGCCAACCATCGCCCTGTGTGGCTGCTGGAGGGTGGAAGGTGAAAACATGGCTCTATGCATGCTGTGACCCAGGCCCATGTCCATCGCCGCTCCCCATTCATCCCCAGCCTCTGGCCTTGTCTCCCCTAATCTCATCCTCTAGGCCTGGGAGACGCCTCCAGAACGCCCATCAGATCAGGTCTCTTTCCTGCTCACAGCACATTGATGGCTTCTTGCTATATGTGGGACAAAGTCCGAATTCCTCCTCAGACCATGGAAGTTCCTTTAAGACCTGGCCTCTTCTCACTGCTCGCTGCCTCCTATTCCCCCCACCCCTGGCACTCTGCCCTCGGCCACTCCAAGCCTCAGTCTACAATTCAGATATGCCCTTCCTGGCATGCATGGCTCTGCCACAGAGGGTTTCTGCTTCTCCACAGATAAACTTAAACTCCCTGCAGTCCTGGGTTCATCTCTAGTTCAGATGCTCCTGAACCTTCCCTCATCATGGCGACTGTCATTTATTTATTTCATAGCTTGCTTGCTTGCACTGTCTGAAAACATACTCCCTGAGAAGAGGAACTGGGCCTAGGTTGCTCTTTTTATTTTATTTCCAGCACCTAGCAGAATTCTGACATTATTGCTTAACCGTATGTTATTATTTTTTGCATGAACAAATAATAAAAACAGCTGACATTTATTAAAGTTATCCTTGGGTGCAAAAAAGGCCCAATATTTTACCTTCATTATCTTTGTGGGGGATCTATTTTTCATACTAAAACCATCAAGTAAGTTATTGTCATCTTCATTTTATACAGGAGGAAACTAAGGCTTTCTGTGACAAAGTGTGGGTGCTAAGCTACCAATGCAGGCCTTTCTGAGTCTCAAGTTTGAGCTCTCACCACTACTCTGTACCTTTCTAGATACAAATAATGCTTCCTAACTGAGCTAAATAATAATAATAATAATGTTCAATTATTAGACTCATAATATCTGGAAAAACACACACAGATGCATCAACAATTGGGTAGAAGCATGGCTTTTCCTGAATTTTGTAACTAAAATTTCTTTCCTTTATGTGATATCAAAGTATCCCCAGGGCCTGGTTTTGGGCGGTGGCAGCCTGGGAATCCCTGCATGGAGCAGAACAGCAGATGCTATAAAACTTCTAGAATATTCCTAGTACAATAGAAACACAGTCCTCTGAAGTCCGTTCTGCAACAGGGAAAACACAGTTCTCTGTGACCTCTCTGAAACCAAAAGGTTACTTAATTTGACGAATTCAAATGCAGCAAACATTCATATTGTCACTTCAGGATCGTTTTCCCCTTTGAAGAGTGAAGAAGAGGAAAATTGGTGGAAAAGGAGTGGTAGCGACGCACCCACCTGACCTAAACAGGCAGTGGCAGGTGTGCAGGGACCTGCCTTTGATAGCAGGATCCTGCTGAGGGATCTCTAACAGGCCACCGTGATCTGGCCCATCTTCCTCCTCTGTAACCTGGAGGGGGTTGTCTCCAGGACCCGGTATGCTCTAATGTTCCTAGGTTGTCAATGCCATTTTCTGTGCTTTTGTTCAGAAGTTAATCCCCTGCTTCCATTTAAAAGTTTGCATTTGCTGGGTATTGATCATCGAAACTGGGAAAGAATTCGCCAAGCAAATCTAGCTACCCCCTCTTTACTCTCTGCTGCCACAGAGATGAGAAGCCCTTGGCCACAGAAAATCACACACACACACACACACACACACACACACACGCACACACACACAGGTCTTCTTTTGTGTTGAGCGAGTGTTCACTTTGGGACCCAGTGCTGCTTGCAGGTTTGCTCTCTGAGTCAGCCTGGGGAGTGTTCTCTGCACCCATACACCTTCAACCAGCCCGTGCTTCCCTGTCTTGCAAACATCTCCCCTTAAAACCCGACTACGGTAAATGTATTCCACCTCATGTGTAGCACTGTGATGGGAATCTTAGCCTTTGTGAATGCAGAATTTTGTCTAAAAGAAAGCAAATATTTTCTTCAATAACAATGTTATGCCATCTCAACAATCTTCCTGGCCTTTTTCATTTAAAGACATGCCTATGCATCTGTTTTTTAAAATATACTTCTTGACTTACAGACATTTGCAGTTGCCGCCCCATCTAAAAATTACCCACACAAAATGACTCCGAGGTAGGCAAACAATGTAAAAAGCCTTTGAACAAAATAGACTCCTTTTCCTTTGAAGATAGGAACAACAGTGCTACATGCAAATATCTGGAAATTATGAAGAGAGGCTAGAATCTTAGACTCTTTCCAACCTGCTGTGTACTTTAAGAAACTCTGTTAGTAAGTGAGTCAGATTCTACCAGTTGGGAGAGACTAAAGTTGCTTACTTATAGAATATGCAATTGTATTCTTTCTACGAGTAAACCCTGAAATTTAGAATTTGATAGTAGTTGGTTTATACTGCTTCCTATGGTTCTCAGTATTTTCTCCTGATCCCGAGTTTCTTTTAATTCAACATTTACTGGTCATTTAATACCATCTTACTTTCAGCTAATTGCTCCATAAATAAAGGAAACGATGAAAAGTTCAAAATGATTCAGAAGAGAAAACAGAACTAGTTGAGAAATAAGTTCAAATTTCAGAAGCAAGAGGACAAACCTAAAACTAAAGGAATTTGGTATATTTGTCTTGGCATATTTTTCTAGTAAGAAAAAAAAGTAATCGCTTTACGTGTCTGAAGGGAAATTGAGGTTAGACGTCTAAAGAAAATGATTGTGTGTTTTGTGCGAGGCAGAATGTGTCTAGGGTACGGAAGAATGACAGCCGAGGGTTGATAATCACCCCAGAGGAGAAGGAGGCGCACATCCGAAATGAAGGTGCCCCTCAAACAAGGAGCACGGGATGCAGTTAATGACTTCTGGGAATCAGTTCCCCCCAGCCCCAAGGACCGGCAGTTTGCCTACCATTTACCCAACAGCCTTTACTTAGCGAAGGGTGGCCTGGCCTCTCTCATGACTCCCCCCAGCAGAGTCCACAGGCTGTAGGCATCTCAGGTGAGCGTTAGTGCCAAGTGCTCTCACTTAAGTGGCACAGCCTGGGCTCCATTAGAGGCAGGAATGGAGAAGCACAGTTTCTTTTTCAGCAACCAACCTGGTTACAAAATAAAAAAAACATTGCCCGTGCTCACCCCAAACTTTTCTCCATAGCTTGTCAAAATAAGGGACCGTGGAAGCACACAACATAACTAAATGCAAACACCAAACATAGTCCTTCCGAGAAAACTCAGCCTCAGCGTTCCCTACGTGGTTCAATCACGCTGCTCATTAAACAAGTCATTTTAATACTCACTGTCAGCACAGTCTTCCAGGTGCCAGGATTTCCTTTTGAAGTTGAAGGTAGTCTTGTGGGCCAGCTTTGCAGAAAGGTAAACATTTGGAGACCAGGACAGGTTTTCTGGTGTTTAAGATCTGACATCTTCCAAATTTAGAGCGCCTTCCCCTCCACCTCTATTTTTTTTGGTTTAAAATATTTTTAAGTTTTTATTTTAATTTTTTAGTTTGCACAGGCACAAGGTGCTGAGAAACACACCTCAAGTGTCTTTTAAAAATTAAAACACGGTTGATTTGTAGTGTCAGTGATTCCTGCTAATCAAAATCACTGACAATTTTTGGGGAGGGAAGAGGTAACAGTTTAGCTCTCTTACTAGAGAGCCCTGCTTCATTTTCCTGTTTTGATCTAAATCTGAATGTTTTCCTGCAGATAATTCTTGTGCATTTTGAAAGGAGAGAAATAGGGAATAAAACCCTCAGAAAATAAATGTTTATTTGGACACGCATTCCGATGCCTGGGCCTAGACAGATGAGCGGTGCTCCAGGTCCCTCTGCTGGCCCAGCTCCCTGCTCCTTCTCCCACAACTGCAGCTTCAGAAACTTCTGCCTGGAAATGAAAACTTCCAAAAGAGAACATTGTGTTTGTTCCATTCCTACTGCCACAGATAATCACTGGAATGCAGGGAGTGGTATGTATGGACACCAACCGTGACAAGAAAAACAGCAGCTGCCCCAAATGAGGATTCCTCTAAGTTGTGTATCTGACTTTGCAGCAAATGCATATTTCAATTCTCGTTCCATTTTCTGTCACCATCTTTAGAAATCTACAAGTGGCTTTTAGGAACTAGAAAACATATAGAAGTCTTCTTGTCTTTAAATTCAAGGATTTCTTAAAGAACCTGAGCAACACATGAAGACGTAGAGATTTAACAACGCAGTAAGCTTCCCGGAATCTTGCCTTCTAGCAACAAAAACATCACATAACTAGAGCTGGTTCGATGCTTTTAAACTGGAGGATTGTGTTATGGCATTCTAGTCTTTTTTTTCCTATGGAAACCTCATTGTTTTATCACGTTTAAAAAGTATCTGTAGCTTAATTTTAAGCACAAGCAAGCACCATTCTCTTTGCATTGTCTTCTGAGAGCTTTTATATAAACCTACAAAATAACACCAGAAAAAGATGGTGTTACTTTCTGATGCCAATTGCCATGACATTTTTTAACTACAAAAAATAGAAGAAATATTAGATAAAGAAAAAAACTTATAAGTTAGCTGATTCAAATTTGTCAAGGCAAATTATATTTGAACAGTGATTAGCTGGTATAAAGCTACCACATTAAACCAAAAAATAAATAAGGAATCAGAGAAAATAATGACAGAAATGGAGGCTGAGACACACAAAGAAAAAGAGTGAAGAGGAGAGGAGTAGAGAGGAGTAGAGAGGAGAGGACAGAAGAGGAGAGGAGAGGAGAGGAGAGGAGAGGAGAGGAGAGGAGAGGAGAAGAGAGGAGAAATGACACAGACAACTAGTATTTCATATAGCTGATAGGACCCTCAAATTTTTCAAAAGTGATAGTGACTTTTAAAGATGCACATTAAATATATAGCAGAATAACAATAGAGGGACATCATTCTGGAATATCTGAAATGATTTCTGTAGAAATCCACCACTCCCCAGTTAGAGAATCTTCCATTGTGAGAAACACACAGGAGGGGACACTACTCACAAGCTTCCTCTTCAGTCAATTTAACCCCACATACACATCTGATCACCTTTGTTTTAGGCACACAGGGTGAATAAATATTTCAATAATTAGCGCTTTATTATTTTTACAGTGATTTTGACTTCATTGTAATTGAGATGTCTAAGTATTCTTAGTTAAGACTTTTTCTCTAAAAAATGTATGTGGCAATTTTATACTAAATTAAGAATTTTTTTACTTTGAGAATTCTGATGTTGGAGTTAAAATTAAATCCACGAGATCTGCTTCCTAACTTATTGGTCATTAGAAGCATGTGGAGGTGCTTTTGAAAATCCAGACACCCCACACGGCAGCTCAGATCTAGAAGTGGAATTCCTGGGGAATTCCTGAGGAAAGGTCCCAGGAATCTTTCATTTATTTGTTTCCTTTTATGCTAGCATGTTTGGAAAGCACAACTCCCGCATATTGTAAAATCAAGAAAGGTGTTAAGTGATTTGAATAAAATATCATCGGTTCCCTGCAGCACAGAGACCAGAGGACCCGAGGCCACACTATGGTCTGTGAGCACCAGCACAAATGCTTCTCTCTCAAGGTGAAGAGAAGCAGGACATTGTTTAGTACACTTTCCACATATGTAAACTGCAGACTCGTGATTTAATATGTTTCTACTTTATTCCTGATATAGAGTGATACATTTAAATTACTAGTCTTTGCTTTTTTTATTTTTAATTTGGTTGTTGGCAGAAGAAATTCATGGTGTTTATTGTAGTCAAAGCTGTCACATAAAAGGACAATGTCGCCATCTAGTGGTCAATTGAAGCTATTAAAGAATCAGAATGTCTCCGTTAAATGCCAAGTTGAAGGAAATGAACCTTAAATAAAGAGGGTAAACTAATTTCAATAGAAAAGATATATCATTGAGAGAATTTCTCTAAACTATGGATTACTATTACCGGGCCCTCTGAACCCTCCTGCCAGCTTCTACTCCTAGAACCACAAGTAGCGATCAGCTGACAGCAGAGATGTGTTTCACCTGGCTTATGAAAAATAACGTAAATTCACTCGTGCTTTGTATTTGTGCAGGCTCAAATGGGAATTTTACTACCAGAATCTCTTCAGTCACCAATGACACCATCCTTCACAGCCGTGGCAGGCCCGCTGCTTTCCTCCAATTAATTGCTCAGGCTTCCTGAAACCCAAAAACCCTTTATAGGGAAGATTCTATAGCTCTTCTGTACCTCTGACATTTTGGGGGAGAAGGGGTGTATTTCTGGAGGTATTTCCTCTAGAAGCCATCTCAGTCTAAGCCCTTCCATGTTCAAAGAATTCAGTCATGTGAAGGAGCTGGCCTGCCTGCCATGCCATTTGGATTAAGGGAGGCTTTCCAAACACGTGTGTACACTTGTCCATAGAAATTAGCTCACATATCATCAAGAAGGAAAAAAAAGGCATCAATCAGAGAAAAGGCATATTATTAGACAATTTTATTTTAATTTTAAATATTTGATTTGGCCTAAGTGATCTCACTCAGGTCATGGTATTTAAGTTTACAGTTACTATAACAGTTCTATTTCGGAGAGTTTCAAAATTAGCCTTGGGGGCAGCCAAATATATGTGTTTAAGAGGTGAAGGGTGTAACACTGTCTTTAAAGAGTGTTAGAGAGCTGTGAGAGAGCAGCCGGATTCCCAGTCCCTGGGGAAGTAGATGAAACTGATGGAGCAGAGCTCATAATGAGCTTCTTAGAGGGAGATCTGGGCCAAACTGAGCCACCTGTTCCTTGCATGTAATGGGACATGTTTCCGTCTTTACCTGAATAAAAGGCGTTCTTACTCAAGATTTTCTTTTTTTGTGATTGGTGTAGGCATCTGCAGTCCCCGGAAAATGAAAAGATGCCTGGTCAGTAGGGGTGTGGCAGTGCTCCTCTGTTCCAATAAGGGCACACGTAGGGGACCTGCCCAGAGAGAATGTGTAAGGATAGCTCCAGAAAAGGGGTGAGAACACCAGGTTAAGAGCAGCCTGCTGGATTATACTGCAAACTCTTGTCTGATGAGGCTTGACATATTGAGTTTATTAATTACATGAATAAAAGAGATTTACCACCTGTCAGATACTAGCCTTTGCTCTTTAAATAAATTAACTCATTTAAATCTCAAAACAACTTCAGAGGTAAATACTTTATTATCCTCATTTTCCGGATGAGGAAATTAAGGCAGGGTTAAATGACTTGCCCAGAGCTACAGGGCTAAGAGTCCTAGGAATGTAATTTGATTTCAGGCAGTCTAACTTCAGAATCCATGCATCTAACAGCTGTTCAAAACGGCCTTCCTATGGAACTTCAGCCCTTTCCATAGAATTAGAATTCAGTAAAACACAAGTAAAATTCTGTGAAACACAGTAAGTTTTCCTGCATTAGTAGAGTCCCTCATGACACAGTGCAATAGGGACAGAACAAACAACAAAATAATTTTATGGTTGGGGGTCACCACAACATGAGGAACTGTATTAAAGGGTCTCGGCATTAGAAAGGTTGAGAACCACTGTCTTAAGGCTTAAAATAAAGACATAAAATAAAGGCAAAGGAATGGTGACCTAAGAAAGAGCACACACAGGCACTGGGAACCTGAGGGACTTCCAGACAAAAGGCTACAGGATCCTTCTTATTCGCTTAAGGAGTTGTTTGGCCTCCAGATTAAACCACTATAATTTGTGCTATGAATCTTGATTTCCCATGACCTCCAAGCAGAAGTTCCCAGTAGTCTTTAATGCCTCCGTCATGTTAGCCAAGCCAGGCTAACTGGTTACATCTGGTAAAAGCTATCAACAAAGACTCTGGCCCTAAGTTTCACTAGCGGAGCTTTAGACTATAAACATACATCATAAATCATTAATTAGCTGGTTAGTTAGCCCAGTGACCTGAACCGGCCAAGACCCAAAGCCTGAGATCCATCAGTCTGTGGAAATAAGCTCAGAGCTGCTGTGGTTGGGCTGTGAACAATGCTACAATGCAGGTTCTGCCTGTGAACAAAAGAAACGGATTCTGATTAACTTAAGCCAAGGGGAGTGACTGGAGGGGTTTCTCAAGGAAGGTGAGAGAATTGCCCTGAAGAACCGCCTTTAACAAAGCCGTTCTGGACAAGGAGGTAATGGAGTTCCAACTCAGTTTCCAGTCCTGGTGTTAGACGGGTGCAGGATTTATTAAATTAACTGATGAACTTAAGCCAAGGGGAATTTAATCCCATTATTAAGTTACGTAATGTCTGGTCACTGTGGTGTATACCTAAAACTAATATAATGATGTATGTCAACTATAACTGAAAAAAAAAAATGATTAAGAATAAATAACAATTGAAGTTTTTTTTTCTTATTATATAACTTACATATATGCCCATTAGAGAAATTTTTGAAGAAAATTATTAAAATCTGCTCTGACCAGTATTATTTAGTGGTTAGAGTATATTCAAGGACCTTAAGTTTGATTCCCAGTCAAGGGCACACATCTGGGGTGGCAGGGTCTATTGGCTCCCCATTGGGGCATATGCGGGAGGCAACCAGTCAATGTTTCTCTCTCTCTCTAAAAATCAATGGAAATCTTATTACATTTTATTCAAATTTACAGTTTTTCCATGTAGATATGTATATACTATATTTTATACGTGTGTTTTCATGGCTTTTGAAGAACCATGTAAAGTAACTGTTAAATAGCTAAAAACAAAACAAACAAAAAAAAAAAAACTGTGAAGAGAAAAACTAAGTCCATGACCTCACGTAACCCTGGAAGAGGGTGCCCAGGAGGGGAAGAAGTTGGAAGTCAGCCCTGGAGCTCACTAAGCAGAGGTGAAGAGGGCTTGAATCAGCAGAAATTAGATGGCTTAGCAAGAAGCGGAATAATCCCCTGGAGTCAGAGAACCGCCTGGCCAGTTCTGAGAAAGAAAACATTATTAATAGAATGTGAGGTTCTGGCATCATTTAACTTGTATCCTAGTCCATCCCCAGCTCTGACCTCAATCTCCCCCCACCTCCCATACCTGAGAATGCTACATTTTCTGGTATCTCTGTACCCTTCCCAGACTCATTAAGAACCTATTTATAGGTATTAGACTCAGTTGGGGCCACTGTGATGGGCAGACTCTAAAGGTGTCTCCAGAGGGGGTACTGGTGAGGGAGCTGGGAGCTGGGACCATGTGAGAAGCAGCACCACTTCTCCTCACACCTCCCTGCTCAGGACTGCGACTCCTTCAGAAAGGAGAACATGCTTCAAAACTACAGGACACGTGGGGAAACTGCACGACACACGGACATTTGACTATTTTTTTTTATTATAGTGAAATAATAATAATGGGAATATTTTTTCTCTAATTTTTGACCTCCCTGAATTTTTTCCATTACATGACCCCATCCCATTGTCATTAGAGGTTGATAAATCACAGGATGTTTTCTTGAAAAGCTTCATAAGATGAAATTTGCCTAGAAGTGACTTTTTAAAAATTGACTCTTATAAATAATATCGAATAACGCAGATATTATTTGATCACAATATTCAAGCTCAAATTGCCTAAAATTTATATTTAGGAATTGAACATTATGTTTTCCTACAAAAATTTCATGGTCTCTTACTTTTCTAAAGGAAATTATGGAGCTATTTTTGTTTGTTAATGTAAATTCTGGGCTCAAACATGAATTGGACTTGATATTATAAACCCAGCAACTATCTGAGTTAAAGCTATAAATGTATAATGTATAGATCCTGGGTGTAAACTCCTGGTTAATAATAGCACAGAAGGATCACAAGTTTATTCACACTGCAATCATATGTGAAGAAAATATAGATTTCCATTCCCCCGGTAATTGCATCTATCTTTCACACACACACACACACACTACCTGCTGGATAATGAAAGAATACCTTCATCACCTGAGTCTGGCACAATCATCTAATAACACTTCTTAAGTAAATGCCCCATCTCTTTAGGTCAAGTTCGGTCTCTTGTCTGTCACCCTAGATCAGCTCTGGCTTTATTAGCAAGGAGTATGGTTGCATAGTCAGATGATGGTGGAGGGAACAGGTGGTCCACAGAACCAGCTTCAAGTTACCTCCTTCCCCTGGCCCCACTGCAATGTCCTGGCCCAGCCACTGGCTTCCCTTGGATGTCTGTGGGGCTTTTTGAGTTCCATTCACACCACAGTAGAGCTAAGGGGACTGATAAGTTGAATGTCTATACCCCCAACCTCCGTATGTTGAGATCCTAGATCCCATGGTGATGGTCTTAGGAGGTGGGGCCCTCATGAATGGGTGAGTGCCCTTTTACATTGAAGTGGGCCCAGTCTGGCAACCAGTGAGGAAGTGGGTTCTCACCAAACTCCAAATCTGCCAGTGCCATGGTCTTTGACTTTCCAGACTCCAGAACTGGGAGAAACAAATATTTGTTGTTTGCAAGCCACTCAGTCCCAGGTATTTTTGTTACAGCAGTCTGGCAGATTAAGGCAAGGACCTGGGAAAGAGAAGCTGGCCCTCCTACTCAGCCTGTTGTGACAATGAATCTACTCTGTCCATTTGGACACTCATTGCAGAGTTCAAAGTGGGCAAAAGATTCTTGTCCCTAAGCTGCAGGTCTCTCCCCTCAGCACCACATCTCAAAGAGGAAAGGTGGGAACTTAAGGGTCTCACCCAGCCTCTCCCATTTCCCCTCCTTCTTACAAACTCCTGATTTGGAAGGGGCTTGGGCCAGAATTTCCTTTTGAAAACTGCGCCAATGGATCAGCCAGCCCTGCCTCTTGAAATTTTAAAGAAGCTTGGTTATTAGAAATTTTTCAGTCTTGCTTCCCATGGCCTGGTTTTCAAAACCTTTGGCTTACCAAACCAGATAAGCAAAAATCAGCTTTAAGATTCAGGCCTCTCCAGGCAAATAGTTCTTAATGAAGGTAGTACCATCCTTCAGGGCAGTAGTTCTCAACCTTTCTAATGCTGCGACCATTTAATACAGTTCCTTGTGTTGTGGTGAATCGTAATGTAAATGTCTGATGGCCTTAGGCGACCCTGCTAGTGGTTCTCAACCTGTGGGTCACTGCTGTAGAGCCTAAGACCATCAGAAAACAGGTCATGACCCATAGGGGATATTTGGGAAAGTTGTGGGCTTATTTTTGGCTGCCATAAAAGTTGGGAAGCTGGAGGTTATTGGCATTTAGTAGATGGGGCCGATGATGGTCAACATCTTTTAATGAAGGAGGCAGTCCCAAATGCAGGTGAGAAATTTGTTTATAATTTTCTGAGCTTAAAAACCTAACTCTAACAAAGTTTAAATATAAACCATATATTTAAACCAATACAAAATTTTCAGTAATAAAACTAGGACCTCAGTGAGGGAAGATACACTTCGCCCTGTTTGCAATACCAAGTTCTTTATCATCTCAAAGAGCCACCAAGAGCAGCACTGCTTTTTGCACCTGGGTCAAGTGGGTACCTTTCCCACTCAGGGCCATGTTGGAGGCAAGCATCATAGTGAAATGCGTATTATTTACCCTGAGCCAACTTCCTCTACTTCTCCTTTACTTTCAATTACAGCACTACTGTACATTGCTATTTAAAGGATGTTCTAGGTAGCTTATACTGGCTCTAAGATTTCATTTTAAGATAGTAAAGGGGAATAAAACATACCTGTTATATAAAGAGGTTTGGAATCAGATAAGTTTAAGAGCCACTGCTCTGGGCAGTCCCTGTTTGTTTCCTTTCCATCTTGAGCTCTTATGACATGCAGGGAGCTAAACGTTTTCCAGCCTTGTTCTCTCTCCTTTATTCTTCTTAGACATCCTGTGAGGTAGGTATTAGCATCCCCATTCTATGGATGATGGAACTGAAGCCTAGAGATCTAAGTAAGCCAGTAAGGGGAAAATCCCGTATTGAAATTCAAGTCCACCTGGCTGCAAGGCCTGGCATCTTAATCATTCCTCATATTTAACTGACGTAAACATATAATGAAAAAAGAGGTCCCCCTTTATAAATTTTACTTCCTATCATTTTATTACAGATAAAATCCACTTATTAAAAATATTTATTAGGCAATTAAAAGCAGCAGCACCACCCTGGCTGGTGTGACTCAGTTGGCTGGAGTATCATCCCATGCACCAAAGTGTCATGGGTTCGATTCCTCATCAGGGCACATACCTGTGTCCCTGATGTTTATTTTTTCCTCTCCCTTCCCCCCTCTCTCTCTAAAATTATAAATATGCATATTTTTGAGGAGCAGCAACTAAGAACAAGAATCTCTGTTTTAACAAACCCACTGTGGACTCCATTATGAACAGCGTCACCTAATTTCTTTATTTGTCATATCTCTCTGCTGTTATAACTTCCTCAAGGTAAGCTCCCAACTAACAATTTGACATGCAGTATTTCTCCAGAGTATTTCATCCAAGAAACACAGAACACTTGGGGAACATAGTTCTATATGGAAATCAGTCCTACCTACCTCCCCCTCCCCAATTATTAAAAAGCACAATGAGTGCATTTCCATCCATATTGTCACCAGAAAGTACTCATCTAGGTCCAAAGAAGGGCTGTTCTCAGAAGGCATCTTACACCTCGCTCAGCAGAGAACCTCAACTGATAAAAATTAGGACCAGAGTGACTGCCATAAACAGAGTGCCTAGAATGGGCTGCACGCCATCACTTCAGATACATGGTTTCACTAAAACCTCCTGACAGCCTGTGGGTTCATATCACTACCCTCCTTGTACAGATGAAAACGTTAAGTGCTCCAAGGGGCTATAAGTGGCCGGAAGCATTCAGCAGAGGAGTGAATTTTGACCCCAGCCATGTCCTCTCATACTGGCTCTGCTCACCCTCATACACATATTAGCCTACCCTTATTATTATGTTATAAAAGAGCTTTTGGGGGGAAGGAGAGGGCTTTGGCTTTAACTTCTACTTAAATTTGGCTGAATCCAGGAAGTTTAATGTCTAGGGAGTTTAACTGCCTCTGGGAGATTAGACCATCCCTGAAGCTTTGGCAGTTGACGTGCCACCACAGAGATGGGAATGTTTCTTTGGAAATCCAGCAAAGATGGGAAAGCTTATGTCTTCTCCTCAGGAAAATGCAAATAGTCTGGCGGGAAATTCCCAGAGCTATTTCCCCACCTGCCAGCACCCTGCCTATTTCTGCTCTTAGGTTGTTCCCATGTCCCAGAACATTGTGTCACTGCTGAGAAACCTTCAAAAGCACCCATGACTCTCACATGCTCGCCATCTTCTTAATTCATTCTGGGTTAGAACCTTACACAATTAAATCAGAAATAGAAATGGCGAATATAAAAGCAGCAGCCACTGGGTGTCACTGATTTACCACTTGCATATATCTCTTTCCACATCGCTACAGCAGAAGAAAAGCTTAGCCTTTCCATTGGAGAGTTTCAAAATCCCTGAAGTTCTCGAGTACTAAAGATAAATATAGAAGAGTTAAAAATGTGAATCTTGGGATCTCGAGAAGTGCAATAACAGTTATACTTCTGTGCTCTGTTATAAGTTATTCATTACTCTAATCATACTCCCATTTTAGAGATGGAGACACTGAAGCTGAGCAAGTTAACATCAGGATGGCAGAGACCACACTGCTGAACTTCATGCTTTAAATCAGGACTTTAATGTCTTAGTTTTAAGATAAATTATCTGAAGTTAAGGATAATACCATTGCCTTTTCCTTGTCCTCATCTCCTAATTCTATATCTAAGGGTGTGTGTAGGGGTTGGGGGGGGAGTCATTTCAGAACATTTGAGAATTTCAGGGTTCAGCTTATGTTCCAAACTTCTAAAACATGATGTTAGAAGGTACCACTTATCATGTGTCTATTGTGAGTTCAGGAAATTCATAGCAGAATCTTCTTTCATTCTCTATGTAAGTTATCATTATACCCAGATGAAACACACTGAGGATCAGCGAGAGTCAGTAATTTGTGTAAAATCACAAAGGAAATAAGATTAAGAAGAAAATTTAAGCGCACATTTTTGGCCCCCAAAGCTATGCCCATTCTGTTATACCAGGCTGTATCTCTAAAGAAATGCCATCTTTATTTTGGATATATCCCTTTCAAAATCATTTAATGGTGGGTGAACCTTTGGTCAATCAAGTAGTAGGTGACAAAAATATTGAATCCAAGACAACCGGTCTTTTGTGTTTTAGAATCATTTCCCAGATAATTCCACTTGCTGTGGGATCTAAATACAGTCTCTCAACCCACAAAGATGAGGACACTCCCCCCACACTCCTTAGGGTGGCCTCCTGGCTTGGGATTGAGTTTCTCCAAGTCCTCTGCTATCTAAGCAGGCTGACTCTAATCTCTTTCCACAGTGGGTGGATTCCTGCTCTCACTTTTGCTTCTAAACACCGATCTATGTGGAGAAATGTAATCCTTGTTTAGGCTGAAGAGGTGGTGGAGAGCTTTGGGGTTATTTGTTTTTCTTCAAATAGGTGCTTCAACCACTCAACAAAGCTATAAAATATAAGCTTCCTGGTTCTTCCTTGCCAACTGGACAAAGCTCAGAGCTGGAGGTTTTCTAGGAAAATAAGACAGTGTGTCTACATTGCTCCTGCCAAGTTCCTGCTCCCCAAAGTGGCCAGCTTTTTAATGGTGGCCTTTTAACCTCATTCCTCCCTGAATCACACCTGGATTGTGGATTTTCCTCCTTTAACCCAAAGGCAGACCACTGTGACTTCTTTGTTTTCTAAGTTCTTGCTTCAGACTCTCGGATTTCTTTTCAGACCTGGTTATGGTGGCAATTTTTTTTACTGAACCCATAAAGTCTGGCAAATAATGTCATTGTTTTATATTATGCTAAGCAAATCTAAGTTATCTGGGAGGGGGAAGGAGTCTCCTCTTCTTATCTTCTCCCCCTAATTATTGCTTCTTCCTTTACTCCTTTCAACATAGTTTTCTGGATAATGACATCAAAATACACTTAGAAAACTCTCAGAAAACCCAAGTTTTCTCTCTCGATGACCATTTCCAAACCAGACATGAAATAAATGTACAATAGATGCTATCTAGTTGGAACTCAATCCTCTTTTCTTTATTAAAAATGATATTCCAAAATTAAATTTAAAAGCTAGATTATCCTATATAACAAAAGGCTAATGTGCAAATTGCCCCTCCACCAGAAGTTCAACTGGGAATTTGACCTGGAGTTCGACCAGCTCACCAACCACCTGCGGTCCCACGTCCCCACTGGCCTGATCAGCCTCGATTTGGGTGGGCCAGCAGGATCCTACCCATGCACGAATTCATGCACCCAGTATCTAGTTTATAATAAAAATCCCACAAACAGTATGATCTTCTCTGCTGCCCACACAAACCCTGTTGTTGGTTAGAGTACAGGCATGGTTGATTAGGAAGTGTCAGAAAGGATATTTGTGACACACTATAACATCTGTATAAATGCAGAGAAGCATTCAGCTTTTAGAGCCCCCAAATTTTAATGAGAGCATTTCCCATCTTGTTCTGCTTTCAAGTCACCTGGCCTTGCCTCTGTACTGGCCAGCCCCCCCCCCCCACCACCACCACCACCACAATCACAGCATCTTTGCTTAGTTAACTTTTCGGAGCACTGTCCTGACTCCAAGGCTTAGGTGCTCTATACCATTTGTCACTTGGTCCATCCAACACATACTCACCAAGTGGGCACTATTGCAGGCACTGATTTCACACTTTCCCTTCTGTGGAATGCCTCAGTCACTGCCTCTAATAGTACAACCAGTGAAGGAACTGATCTAAAGTCACATAACCAAGAACAGGCAGAGAAGGGCCTCGAAGCAAAACTGAGGTTTATGCATTTACGGTAGGAAGGTTTTTCCTCTCCCATTGCTATTCTTTTATTTCTTCATCTAATATGTTTCCTGAAAGGCAAGTAAATAGAAAATAAAATAGAATGAAGTATTGTAAGCTATCAGCTAGTCTAAAAGATAAGACTTTTATGCAGATGTAATGCTTGTTTTGTGTTCCTAACTACATAAAATCTGTCATGCAGCTAGTTATCTTTGTATTTATATCTACATTTTTTTTCTTCCTTTGCCAATGTATTTTAGCCATTGGTCATTACAAAGATCAGAGCAATTATCTTACCCAGGAAAGCCCATTTTAGAAAAATATGTTCATTTGGAGAATATGCCTCCTGAAAGCAGGCAATAGGCCTCTGCACCTCTCAGGATCAGGTCAGGACTAGGGCAGTGGGGGAAATACTGAACATTCATGTTGGAAAGGGATACCATCAAAATTCTCTCACTTTCACAGTCCACATTAACGATTTAAAAGGTGAGAGTTTCCCAAAGCTGCAGATGCAGTAAGACACTGCCTGCAGAGGAAGAATTCTGAACTCTACCTACAAGAAGAAAATTAGTGAATATCAGAATATGTACTTTAAAGAACATATTAGAAAAAAACTTGGCAGAGCTGGAAAGTATTCTCTGTCCCTGTTTAAATGTTATTGCTATAATTTCGCTTTCTCACAATTTGTAGGGAAATATTTCCTGCTAACTAGTACACTCTGCTCTTGGAGAGGAACCGGTGTCCTCTTAACACTGTAAATGTGATGAAATAGAGACATTCAGTGCATGGGAGGTCAGATCCGAACATAACCCTGCTCAGCTTCCTCAGCTCAGATGCCTCACTGTCTGATCCAGGTGCCAGGTATGCGGCCAGACAAGTCCGACAGGTGAAGACCGCCACTGGTGAAGTCCCACCACTCAGTCCCCTCTCCTTGCATCTTTCCCACTGCTCAAGAGCTAAAGCAGTTCAGCTCATCTATGCCCATCCCTCCTGTGCTCCCCTCCCAGCATCACTTCTGCTCAGGGCACAGAGAAATTGCAGTGGCTGTGATCTTCCTGAGGACAACAGTTCTTTAAAATACCATAAGCTAGTAAGACCAAAGGCACGTATAGCATCTCCAGCCAGCATGACTCCATTCTTCCTGACTTAAACTTACCAGAAAAGCCTTAACCCTATTGACTGAACAAGTTCATTTCCTGTCTGTGCAGCATGAGGCATAAAGAAATTGTTCTAACTTTGCTAACTAGGAGAATAATACAGAGGTAATGTCAACTAGTAAATCTCATACATCAGAACACAGTGAATGGTAAGACTCACTCGATTCTACCAGTTCAATTGGCTGCTAAACTCTACTTGGGTAACTGCCCAGATCACCAAAGAAATGTGTAAAATAGATGATTTTATTTAAACTATCCTAAAACAAACAAGCAAAACCCCTTTGTCAAAGACCTTCAAACTTTAGATCGTCTATTTAAACACAGGATTCAAAACATGATACAGGACAGAGACAGGGAACAGGAACAGAGGCCTGCCTTCTGGAGCAACTCGCTTCACATGATCTCACTCATTTATGGAAAATAAGGAACATTATAGCCTGATGAACAAAAAGATAGACACAGAGGCAGCAAAGCACAGAACAGACTGACAAATTACAGCAAGAAGGCTGGGGAGTGTTGGAGAGGGGGAAAATAAATCAACCAAGGACTTGTATGCATATATATAAGCACAACCAATGGACACAAGACACTGGGTGGGGTGGGGTGGGATGAGGGCATGTGATGAGGGTATGGAAGACTAGGGGAAGGTCTTTAGGAGGGAAAAGGAAATATATGTACTACTGTATATAACATTTTAAACAATAAAAAAAAAAAAAAACAGGAGTGGAGCTGGCAGGCAGCTTGTTGTTCAGGGACAGAAAGTGCCTCGCCTCCAGATTTCACTTTAGGCTCTGACTCTCCCCTCCTCTGGTACCCTAGGGTAGGTGCTTTATGTTCCTGACCTAAATTAGAAGGGGAGAGGTACCACTTTCTTCCTTGTAGCAGTTTTCCTTTACTCTAGTTGCAAGAAGAACAATCTAGAAGGATGCATTACGATAGAGAAACTGCTAACTGAGCAAGTCCAGTCATCAGAGACTCTGTACTGTGACCCCCGAGCTGGGGAGCCTGCACGAATGGGTGATGAAATTGGCCTGAAGCAGTAAAGGAGAGGTCTGGAGAAGTCTGGCATTCCCAAAATCCAGGAGTTATTTAAGGAACCCTCTTATCAAATTCTAGAAATAAAGCCACATTTAATTAAGCTTAATTCATGGTGAGAGATAATTCTTTAGACCTATGGGTTTTCTTAAACATACTTTCTAGGGCTCATCTTAATATTATCCTTAATATTACTCAGGATAAACAAACTCTCCCAAAGTACAGACCTTACTTAAGATCTCTCTGTGTGTGAACGGCAATACAATCTTCCTTTTCATATTCCAGATCTTATTGACTAATTCACACATTTTAGGGATTAAAACTTCTATATGTGAAGTCTATAATCATACACATTTAAAATGATGTTAAATATCAAATCTAGTGGCCTACTACCAAATTCATTATTCCAATTGCTTTACTTTGATCAATATGGTGATACCTACTCAGCATTCCAGCTTTGTTTATTTTCCATCATGATAACATTTGATTCAAGTAAACTTCTAAGAATTCTTGTTGCCAATATCAAGTGAGGTATTTTAGTCCTCTCACAAGAAAACTGATACAAAATAAATAGAATGTCTGGAAATTAAAATAATATAAAGCATCAGACCAAGTAAAAATTATTTATTACTGATAATTAGAATTGAAATAAAAGGATAGGAGCAGAAGGAAAATAATGAGGATCTGATGCAAATTTTGCAAATCTTTTTCTAATTAAGTTAAAAATAATAACCTTTTGTGTACAAATAGCATTGTGTTTATCTTTTTTTCCTTTTAAAAAGCTTTTTAATTTAGAAAATTTATAGATTCCCAGGAAATTGCAAAGATAAAACAATGTGGTCCCGTGCACATCTTCATATTAACTATATAATTGACTATCAAAACCAGGAAATTGACAAGGGTACCAGGAGTGTGTATCACTCTATTTCCTATCAGCTATGTAGATTTGTGAAAATGTCATTGTCAGTGAGATACAGTACCATTCCCTTACTCACAGATTTTCCTGGTTTTACATTCTCCCTTCTCTCTTCACCATCCCTAACCCCTTATAATCACTAATCTATTTCCCACCTCTATAATTTTGTCATCTCTAGAATGTTATATAACTGGAATCACACAGCATATGACATTCTGTGATTGGCTTTATCTTTTAGAAAATGTCTCACATACATACAGTCACTCCTAGATATATATAATAGAGTTCAGTATTTGACTGTGTTTTAGAAATTACAGTCTCATAAAGAGGGTGACTGGCCACTAGTGAAAATGATTTATTTAAATGGCTAGCTAAACCACTGTTATCCAGATATATTTTTGTCTTCCTCTATCTCTATTGTGAATTATTTAAAACAGCATACTCCATTTTGAATATGGCCCATATTTTAAATTAAGTTTACCAAAATAACATGTTCAATGTACCAATTTCTTTTTAGTAGAAATATCTCTATAAATTCACAATAATACTGAACTATGAAGCTAAGCACAAAACTATTTCTAAAAGCTCATCTTATCCCAGGAGAAATTAATCTTTGCATAAAAATATCATGCAAATATTTATTTGCAAAGAATTCTAAGCATGTCTCTAGAAAACCACATTTATAAACAAACTGCTTGGGCTATTTAAAAAAGCTCTCCACTAAATTGGTGGTTCTTTCATGTTGTTTTAATTACTTTGTAGAAATGTATTGTGTATGAAAGACCTACATGATTTCTGACTGGATAGGAAAATTTCATTTTTAAAAAGTAAAGATTGAGATCAGCCGAGAGCGGTTTGGCTTAATGGATAGAACGTCGGTCTGCGGACTGAAAGGTCCCAGTTTGGATTCCAGTCAAGGGCATGTACCTTGGTTGCGGGCACATCCCCAGTAAGGGGCGTGCAAGAGGCAGCTGATCAATGTCTCTCTCTCATCGATGTTTCTAACTCTATTCCTCTCCCTTCTTCTCTGTAAAAAATCAATAAAAATATATTTTAAAAAAGATTGAGATCAATCCTTCTAAGACCTAAGCTACCTCCCACAGGGACAAATATTTTAGATAAATAAATGGAGAAAATAGGGAGAGAGGTAGGTTCAGATCATAGCATCTAAAACCAAGATTTCTATCTCTCTGAATTACTGGGGACATTTTCAAGGTCTTTGATTTTATAATACTGGCTTCTAGTCTCTCCCAATCTTCTTTAAGGTAATTCCAAGCAAAATTTAGATGCTCCATATATATGTTCAAGACCACCATGTCACTTTCTATGGCTCCACCCTAATCTCCATATTCAATGATCTAGTAAAAATTATAACTGCTACTCATTCAACCAATACATCTACCCATATCCAACCAGTTTATATGTAAATGTACTTTTGAACATGTTAGACTGTTATATTTTGACATTGTTGTCATACAGATTGATGTTTCCAATAAATAGAATACATATTTTTGTAATTATTATCTGGGGAAGAGATAAGTTTTTAGACAGGAAACTGGACCTCAGAAAACAAACTTAAGTTAATTCATTATTTATTCAATGAATATTTATTGAGTGCTTACTACATACCTGGTGATGTTCTCTAGCCCAAACAAGAGACTGCAGAGGAGGCAAACTTTTCCCTTTACCCTTGTAAGATTCTTTTGCTGGGCCTAAGAAGTAAATTGACATAAGATAGATCAATAGGAAAAGATCATACAATATTATTTAATACAACTTTTATGTGACACAGGGACCCTAATAAGGAATGGAGAACCAAAGAAATGGCAAAACTTATTTTCTTTTTTGTGTTACATTGAACAAAAAGAGGCAATTGAAGAAAAGTGACTAAACTATATGGGGAGACCAAATGAAGATAAGAATTATTTTTACAAAGTTTGTTTGCATAGAATTCTCTCAAGTCTCAACTTCTTATCCTTGATGATAAGAATATTACTTTCGTTCTAGTATAGAGAAGATATATTTCATATAGGAATTTCATGTCATAGTTTTAAGAAAAAGAGGACGGCCAGGGTATTTTCTGGGAATTTGCTATTTTTCAAATGTCTTTTACTCAAAATAGTAATATGCCAGAGCAGTATATTTGGAGTGGTTTCAAGATCATATACCCAATAATCCCCTAGTGTTTCCATTTCTAACAGACATCTCCAATTCAGTGTGTCCACAACTAAATGCCTTAACTTTCTGATGCTCTAACATCTCCCCTCACTGCTCACCATGTAAGCTAATGGCAACTCTACGCTTCCAGTTGCTCCAAGCAAAAGACCTGAGTCATCACTTTTTCCTCACTCTCCAAATTCAATCCATCAGGAATTCCTGTGGACTCTACCTTTAAAATATATCCAGAGTCTGGCCCCTTTCCACCACCTCCACTGCTAATCACCTTGGTAGAACTCACAATTGCACTATTGCAACACCCTCCACAACAGTTCCTCAGATTCCATCTTGCTTCCCTATAATCTGTTCTCAGAACAACAACCCAAATGGTCCCGATAAAATTTAAATTCAAATTATGCTCTGCTCAAAACCCTCCAGTGAGCTTTCATTTCACTCAAGAAAAGCCAAAGTTCTTACTATGACCTCTGAAGCTCCCATGTCTACTTGCTCCCTGTTATTCCTCTGACATCATTCCACATCCTCTCCTCCACCACACTGGCCTGTACCACTTACTCTAATTAGCTGGGCATGCTACCAACTAAAGCTCTAGGTGCTGGTTCTCCCAGCTGCCTGGAAAATGCCCCCTCTGCATAGTCACATGGTATGTCTCATACTTTTTCCAAATCTTGTCTCAGATTTCACCTGCAAAGTCCATCCCAAACACACAAACTGCCCTGGTGGCATTTCCAATCTCCCTTAGCCTGTTCTATTTTTTCCCCATCACACTTATTTCAATCAAACCAAACTTATTTATTATGTCCTGTTACTGTGTTTGTTGCTTGATAACAATGTTTTGGTTTGGTTTTGTCTCTTTCCTGATGTGCCTTAAGCATCTGGCATAGGGTGGGTGCTCAATAAACATTTTTTTCAGTGAAGGAATGTGAGCAAAACAGATGTGATCTCTGCTGACAAGATCATAGTCAACAGGATTGATAACTTGTCTCTCTAGGTCTCCTTCTATGGTCAGAACCTCAATGAGTCTGGATGGGTCTGAAGGGGCCAAAATGTTTCACTTATAAGACATGTCCTAATTTTGAATTTTACTGAAAGATAGCACATAGAGCTCATATGTAGGCATTTCTGCATTATGATACAGTTAATTCAACAAATATATATTAAGTACCTACTCTGTATAAACCCTTATTGATCTGTAAAGTTTGTCTTATTACCCTGGGAACCCTAAAAACTCTCCAAATTTAAAATTATGTTGATATCACTCCAACTTATAAAATTGTGTCAAAATTATGTGTTCCACCTCAACTAAGCTTCTGACACCTTCTTGCTCTAATTCTACTTCAAATGTAAAATTTCTAGCAAAAATGATTATTTTTAATTGATGTTCAATATGGTGAGTGATACTTTCAAAGCTCAATCACCAAAATCTCACCTTTGAAAATCATAATTAATGAATAATTTTGCCTTTGGGCTGACATATTTTATACCTCTTATGATATGAAAAAATATCAGCCCAAAAGCAAAATTATTCATTAATTTAAAAGTGAAAGAAGAAATTTGATAGGAAAGTAATATTTTTCCTTAAGCTCCTGTTTTCTTTCCGAAACAACAAGTATATAATGTTAATTTTTCTGAAAGGCCATTTCTATTTTGGTTTACAAATAAAAGATGGGCTAATGAAGCCTGGAAGTCAAGAATTTTACCAAAAGGAATATGATGAGGCCAATCCCAATTAGCAATTTATTTGGTTGGTATCAAAGCTTAAACATGGGAGAAGCAGACAATTTCCAAGTAAATATACACCTTTCAAACCCATTCCATGGTATCATTGAAAACAGAGAGAAAGCTAAACAGCCCTCTCTCCCAAATTATGCGTGAGCAAGCGGGACCTTTGCAGAGAAGATGAATCATTTCTAATTAAACCAAAGCCAGATTTGCACTTTCTGGAAAGACAAGTGAACCAAGCAACTTTTTATTAGTTGGAATTACTTTAAATTATTTTAGAAAGCATCAAAAAATAAATACAGTTTCCTTCTGCACGTATCTTCCCAGTTCCTTTCAAAAACAAAATGTTCATTTGAGGCCATGACAGCTAAAATAAAAATGTCTTTGGCATAAACTCAGCTTTCTAGCCTGCAGGCAAAATATATAATTGTTATTAAATCGGAATGGACCAGAAAACGAATGATAAAACTTGTCCATGGAACTTCTACTAATAACAAACATTTGTCCCATGACATGAACCATAAGGAATAACACGCGACAGGGCATGGATGTCACTGTCCTGAATGGCAGGTTTTGGTGCCTGAAAAGCAGGAGGCCAATTTCACTTGGCCCTTCAGCTGTGGCCTCCTATGAAACTGATAGAGATGAAAATGCGTTTTGAAAATAGGAAATGCTTGGGGAGATAACTCTTGTGTTTGGGTCTCAGTCAGTCTTGCTTTAAGTTTTAGGTTGTTGAGTTATTTAATGTGACCAAGCATGAATTTCAGCCATTTTCTGTTCTGGCAGCATTTATTATTTCTTAAGAGTTATGCCATTTATGTATTTTACCTCTATTTCTTTTTCACTCAGTAGTCATAAAGAGAGAGAAGCAATTTTGAAGAGAGGCAGAGAGCTTGTAGCTAAAAGTTTCTTGCCTATGGCCAGCACAGGTAATAAGTCCTTCCTTTATGCTGGCTTTGTTTACCATAATTTACTGAATCTAAAACACCACAGATTGTAGGTTCTCCATTTTATGTACCAATAGGGAGATGAATACACATTTCCGATCAACCTATGACACTACATCTTAATGACAGTCATTGCTAGAAGCCTGGGTGGGCCACACAGTCTTCATTGCCTGAAAATTTCTTAAATCTATCCCAAATTCTTTGTTATTTTCTCTTGCCTTCTACTACACTGCTTGGCCTGCAACAGGAATTCTTCTACATTTATCTTTAGTAACAAAATGTAACAAAGCCTCACAGACCTGCAGAATTTTCACTTCTTAGGAAGAGCATTTTTCCCTTAACGGGAGAACATTGGCTTCAATAGTACTGAGACCATGGCCAGCTGCTATCTTTCTGCATTTACAGTCATGGTTAGGTCAAGGCTGCAAATAGAGTTTTTGCCAAAGACTTTGAAATAGCGATTACACTCACCCTTCCAGCACAACCCCTAAACTCAATCAATACAACCACAACATGAACAGTTCTGACCAAGTCTGCAAGCACCACCACTTCACCACACCCTCTGCCTGGCTGAGAGCATGTCTATAACGTCTCTCAATCTATGGCTAAAATATGATGGAAAAATGGGCACCTTCATATTGGCAGAATGCAATATTATCTGATCACAAACCTTTTAGGAGGAGCAAACTCAAATGTCTATGGGGCCAATTAAATTATGTACATAAGCCCGGTTGGTGTGGCTCAGCGGTTGAGCATTGATCTATGAACCAGGAGGTCACAGTTTGATTCCTGTTCAGGGAACATGCCTGGGTTGTGGGCTGGATCCCCAGTTTGGGGCATGCAGGAGGTAGCTGATCTGTGATTCTCTCTCACCATTGTAGTTTCTACTCTCTCACCTTCTCCCTTCCTCTCCGAAATCAATAAAAATGTTTTTTAATCATGTACCCTGAGTCTAGCTCTCCATAAGAAGGATGTGCCCTCTATGCCAAACAGCCTAGTTGATTATATAGTGTGGAACTAGGTGGTATCTAGAAAACAATACCTACATTACAGCAATGAGCAAATAAAGTACATATTGTCTAATGCGACAAGTTCAATGATTCATTTAAAGCAAAATACAAAAAGATAAGATTTTGAAATAATGTTCAGGTTTATTGAATTCAGAATAGCACTTTTCTCTACTTTTCAAAATGTTGACAATGAGGCTTATATTACTTTTATAATCCTATATAATAAAGATGTAATATGCAAATGGTCGTTACACTGTGAAGTGTAATGACTGACCGTGTAGTGACCAGAGCATGGATCAGCAGAAGGGTGGGGCAGCGAGCTACAAGTGGGCAGCGGAGAGTTATAGGAGGGGGCAGGGTACAAGCAATGAGGGGGGTGGAGCTGGGGGAGAAGGGAGAACTACAGGAGGGTGGAGCAGTGGTCAGAGAGCTACTGGAGGGTGGCAGTGGTGCATGGATTTGTGGGCAGGGCTACTACTAAAAAATAATGAGAAATGTGCTTTGAATTTCTGCACTCAAAGGAATGAGGAATATCTGTGGGATTTTGTTATAACATGAATTTGAGGTTCACAAAATTGCAATTTTTTTAGAAAATAACATTTTATAGCAAATGTTCCTCTTTGGTAGGAACAGACTAAAAGCTGATCGCTCTTCCTGTGGGTTTCATCAAGGGCCCTTCTTTTAATAAATCCCCTTCCACAGAGAGCAGTGTTATGGCAACATGCCTGTGTCTTGCTACCAAACAAAAGTTTATAAGCAAACTGAATCAACTTGTTTCCTAGTGTATATTTATTTATATTATATTAAGAACACAGAAAAGGGAGGGTGGACATGGTAATTATCATAGTGGTCTCTCGATATTTTCATGTTTTATGCCATGGGCCAAATTAGGTCCTAAAAGATCCAATCTAGTAAAAGCAAGAAAGTCTACTGGTGTGATCTGAGGAAAATCCCAGAACAGTTACAGTTAGTCCTCTAGCAAGTGGCTGGCTTAGATTTGGATGACAAGACACTAAATAGAGTCTCCAGGGTTGGGGGAATACTTGTTTCCAACCCAGCTTTAAAGGTGTGTGTGTGTGTGTGTGTGTGTGTGTGTGTGTGTGTGTGTGTGTGTGTGACAGAGTATACTATTCCCAAGATAGCAAAAGAAGGTAGGATATTTTATCTTTCTTTTTCCCCAGAAGGACCGGATACTTCAAAAGACTTGCCTATAGGGATGTGTCTAAAATAACACATTTCACCTCTATTCCACAGCTCAAAATACAAGTCATTCCAAACTCTTTTTTTTTCTTTAAAAATCTCAATTCTTTTACAAGCTAAGTCAGCAAGAAAACCCCAATTGGCCATTATAAAATTACAATTGAATGTCTCCCACAGCTCTTTGCTATGTGACATAGACCTACACAATTAGATATATTCACAACTGGGCTTTGGTGTTCCTGCAAATAATTTTACCTTCTTGATTAAAAGAACATACTTTTTCTCCCCTTTCTCTTAACTTTTTCCTGCCTGAGGTGCAGATGTGAAAGTCAGGATCATAACAGCCATCTTGCAAGTAGGAGGGAAGAGCCAAGCAAATGCAGAAATCTTGGAACTAACTGTTGAGGTGATGAAATAAAACCAGAAACCACCTATCTTCAGATTGACTTTAAGTCACTGGGGTTGGATTTTTCTGTAGATAACAGCATTTTTATTTCTTATAACCTGTTTATAGCTAACCTCAACATGGTTAATTAATTCTTTTTTTTCTTTGTTTGATTTCTCTCCATTATTCTTAGACCCATGGGTGAAAATACATTCATTTTTCAGATATAAACACAGTGTATATTCTGTTAAATCAGTGCTTACTAGTATATGTGCCTCAGAGTACATGTTTGATGACATATTCCACCAAAAAAAGAGTACAAAGGTAAAGAAAAGGGAGATTTTGTGATCAAATATATTTGGAAAACACTGCATACTCCTGTCCCCTTTCTGCAGTGTCAATACACAACAAACTATTGTAGACTTTAAAAAAAGAACAAATATAATAGAAACATTGAAATAACATGTAGATACTCCCCAATCTTTTTTACTATACTGCATTGATTTTTCAAGCAATCCCTTTAATTATTATACACTTCTCAGAATTAGAGTTCTGAGAGCCATATATGGGAAATAACAAACCATATTTTCCCATAATTATTTTCATAATTATTGTTTTATATGTTCTTAATTTGTGAATGATTTATATGTTCTGGAAACATTTAGAGAAACTCCAGGGATTTCAGGTCAAGAGATATTTTGACATATGCCAAAGGCAGGTAGTAAGGAAATCCATGATGACTTCTGGCTAGTTGCCACTTCCCCATTCGCCGTGACCTGGGCAGCAATGGTAATCCACACGTGCACTTCTGGAGGGAGACCTCTCCTTCCAGACTAAACGTCTGAGACATGATACCTTGATTTACTTGTCTTTGCTGCTACTATCTCTAAGAACAACTGCTGGGATTCTATGAGACAAACACTTCTTGCTAATCTATGATATATTTGGTTTGTCACATGTTCTTAACATCCTTTTTTAGCTTTAATGCCAAACTTGCTGTCCCTTTGGGGCTAGATTGTTCTCTCAGCAGAGGCATCGGATGTACTGCCAAGGCACCGTAGGTTGTAATCACCACCCCCACTACCTTTTTCCAAATCACTGACTCTGTGCCACGAACCCTGTGCTATCAGGGTGTGTGTGTGTTTTTCCTCTCTTCTCTCTTCACATTGCCTCAGCTTTCGAGCCAAAATAATTTAAGCACTAGGGTCTTGTCTGGTTTTGCAACCATGAACAGCCTTGCAAAGTCTAGGCATTTTGCCAGACATCTAAACGTTGTTGAACTATGTTAAAAGGTTAAGCGTTTCACAGAGTTTGGGTTTCCCAGCCCCCACTCCTCTCCCATATTCTGCCTTGTTCTTAAATGTCGGTTTTATCAAGACATGGAATAACTAATAGTGTGCCGGATAGGACATTTTCAACCATCACCCTGTAACCATAGTGCAGCTGAAAAACCCCAAACAAATGTGAATCACGCTTCTCCCCTTAATCAAAGACTGAGGCCACGGAGTCAATTTAGACTGCTTTCAGAAGAAAGACTAAAACTTTCCATAAAAGAAAACTTGAAAGTAAAACTCTTATTTGGTGCTTGTAATAATTTCTATTTTACAGAAATGCTTTCCTTCAATGAACATCAGTGAATAAAAATGAGCCAGAGCCTCCCCAGTCTAGAGGGAAACACAAAACCCTGGCTGTAGGTATTTTGATTTGAAAAACTAACTCCTTGTGGTTATTTCCTGGCACACAGGATGCCTGTTTACCCTTGGCCAGGATACCACTGAGGTTCTCAAGCCCACAGTTAACAGACATATCAAAGGGAAAGGATGTGAAAAACCTAGGAGTCACCCTTAATTCATCCAATTCCCAATCTGAGGGTAAGTGCTATTAGCATCTCTGGGAAAATGTTTCCAAAGTTTGCTATTCTCTCTCATCTCCACTACCATCTGGGTCCCAGCAAACATCCTCACCTGGACTCCCATGGTGGTCTCCTAATAGGCCTCCCTTATTCCTCTTCACTCCATTCTCCCCAGAGCAGCCAGGCCATTGGGTCTCCAAAGCCTTAGAATAGCCACCCAGTCTAAAAGCCCTGCCCCCCAAACCTTCAGTTATTCTCCAGCAGAATAACTACACTACATGGCCCTCTCCATATCTGATGTTTTCTCTATGAATCATCTGCCTGTCTTCGAATTCCTCTGCTGATCAAGAGCAGGAATTTACCACTTCACTGTTTTATCACCAGCACTCATAACAGTGCTTGAGCCATAGGAAGAAGAGACTCAACATGTACTGGATGAATACACGAGCAAGACAAGAACTGAATACTGGTGCCTCCTTCAGCTCCTGTGGCACAGCCACGGGAAGATGTAACCAGATCAGTTAGCTGGAGCTTTGGGATAAGAGTGTGGCAGGGATGTCCTGATAGATGTCTTAGGGAGTGCCTGAGCTTTTAGGAACTAAAGCAGGGCAAATACATATACTGACATGGACAGAACTGTGTGTCTTCACTTGTGGGGACATGAACTTTTCCAGGTGGCTGTTTGTGTCTTGGATGTGTTCAGTATATTTAAGCTACTTGTTGTCCAGGAAATCTCCTGGTAGGAAATTTCCCTAAACAGAGAAAAAGTATATTTTACTTGATATATTGTGGTAAATCATGGAAGGTTTTCTGCTAGATAGTCACAACTTTATCAGGATTTTGCAATCACTGTTAAGTAACAGTGTGCTTGCTGCTCAGCAAACATCCAACTTGAATGACTCATATCCATAGGTTGAAAGTTGTATCTATATCAAAGATCAGAGCCAAAGTCGGCCCCTGGAAACGCACTTAACAAATCTTTGGCTTCAAAGCAGGGTTTCATGTGCAGCCAGGACTAACAAGGGAAAGCATGGCCCAAATGGAATGTGAGCTGTGAGCACTGTGGCCATGTCCCTGGGGATGTGACCTGCTGTTGGTCAGCAGCCCTGGGAGCTGGGCTCAGCTAGGCAGTTGTGCTCTCATGACTAGTCAATGGGATAGGAAGAAAATGGAGAGGGGGAGGCTGCTCTCCTTCATTTGTTTATTTTCCAGTATTTATTGGGCAATAATTTGTGCCAGGCACTGAGGACACAAAAATAAGTTACACATCTTGAAAATAGATTTCAGGGAAATGTGGATAGCAGTAACCCATATTTACCAGCAGACATAGAGCAGAGCAGTGGCATCGGGTCAAGGGAAGGACTCTGGTCAGACAGGAGAAATATGCTCCCTAAATCCTTTCTGAAAAGATCAATTAAATGCTTCTTTTTCTTTCCAGTTATCATCCCATCATAGTTCAGTGAATGTTGGTAAAAATAGATCTTATTTTATCCCTTTTCTGAACAGGGGCTTTAATCTCTAAAGTCAAGGAAAGAAATCTCTAAATCGAATTTTAAAATAGCATATATGCAGTCTTCTCCCAATTCTCCATGTCTTTGTAACATCCCACCCCCTACCCAAATGAAATGGTTTCCCTTAATTACAATTCTACTGTATTAAGTAGGAAGTTCCTGTCCAACAACTTTGAAGCATTTTAGCTTCATTGAATCATTCAATTTCCTGCACATGTGCTAATTTTTTTTTAATTTTAAAATATCTTTGCCAGCATTATATAGTCTTTTTTCTTTTACAAAGATTCATCCATCCATCCATCTATCCATCCATCCATTCATTCATTTAACAAATGTTTACTAAGTGCACCCACTTTGTGAAAACCACTAAACTGGGAAATAGGAAAAGAAAGACAAGCAAGTCATAAGTAAGCCTGCCAGAGAAGTTTATATCCTAGTGAGACAGTAAACAGAGAATCCCAAGGGTGTATGAAGGGCTGTGATAGAGGACACATACTAGCAACTGTGAGGGCACTTTATCGAACGAAGTCCTGGAATGTTAGAGAAATTTTTTAAAGAAAACAACACCAAAACTAAAACATAAAGGATGATAAGAATTTATCCAAGTAAAGAACAAAGGGAAGAATGTTTTAATCAGGACTAGACATATTTTTAACATCTCCAAGATTAGAGATACATTCCAGAAAATACAAGTATATGACTATGTATATTGGTGGGGGAGGAGGGTATAGAGGAGAGTGGGACTAGAGGTGTGAGGAAGGGTTAGACGATGTGGATAGTGCCTAGGTTTCCAAGAAGTGAAGCAAGAGAGAAATTGTAAAGAATCTCATAAAATATGTTAAGCATTTTTTATTTTATCCTGAGGGTAGTAGGAGCCTTTAGAACAGTGGTTCTCAACCTTCTAATGCCGTGACACTTTAATATAGTTTCTTATGTTTTGGTGATCCCCAACCTTAAAATTACTTTTGTTGCTACTTCATAATTGTAATTTTGCTACTATTAATGAATTGTAATGTAAATATCTGTGTTTTCTGATGGTCTTTGGCTCTACATCAGCAGTTCTCAACCTGTGGGTCACAAATCACAAGTTGAGAACTGCTAGCAGGGTTCTCATAAATACCTTGATCCTCTTCAAATTCTCAATTTACTCATGAATTTTTATATCTAAGGGATTTCCAATTTTATTCAATGGTTTTTAATCCAATATTGTCATAATTCTTATCCTCTAATTGTCCTAAATTGGCCAGAAGGAGCATATTCAAGCTTGCTTCTGTTTCCTTTTGACATGTCCCTAACATCTTTCTAGCATTTTCTTGTTTTCTGGCACAAGATGTCCTATATGTCTTGAATTTTCCTTGCCTTATCATGGGAATTAGCTATCGCTTCAAGGAGCCTGGTGGAAGATAGTATTTAAAAACCCATATCTGAGTGCCAGATTTTATTGGGGGCCACTGCTTCAAGGCCCACTTAGTGCAAAGAGCTAGGAAATATGTAAATTTAGATAAAGGTCCAAATCTCTTCCATATTCATATATTTATACCTTTAATTACTGCTATATCTACCTTTCATCTATCTATCTATCTATCTATCCATCCATCCACCTACCTAGCTATCACCTATCTCAAACCATGAGTTCATATACAGTCTTACAAGTCCAATCCAACACAATAGGGTTTATTCTAGTTTGCTCCCTTCTCCCAAAGTGAACGCTGTCTCCAATATATTTAATTTGATCTATCCCTCTGGATGTAACCTGCCACCCATCTTCCTCTATGTGGCTGTCTCTATGTGGACAGCTCCCCAACCCACTTGGGCTCTGACACCTCACATCATCCCTCTGTGGGGATGCCCTCCTCATCCTACTGCGGCTCTGATACTCTTCCCCAAGACCCTTTCCTACTTGGTTTCAGAAGCCCCACAGCAGGGCACCCCAGCATGGACATTCCCCTCTCCATACTTGGGCTCTTCCACCTTGTACCAGGCAAGCACTCCTTGGAGAAGGTCTTCCTATTCCCCTCAGGCTCCAACTCCCACACTGGGCCACTCCTCCTTGTGGACTCACTCCTTACCCATAGAATCTGAAACTCTATGCCAGCTTTTCATTCCCTTTCCTTTCCCTGACTTCCCACCCAATTACAGGGATGCTCTCCTCACCTGCTAGGGCTCTGACACCTGTTATCACAGTGGGTACCATCTTCCCCTGCTTGGGCTCTGAGCTACTGACACCCTCTCTGACATACACATATCTCAAAGCCCTGCTTAGCTCCAGTCACATAATGGAATTAGGACAGAATTTTTCAGCAAAGGAAGAGACGGGCTCTGAAATGCTTTTCCAACATAGATACAAAAGCTTTCAAGGTGTCTACAGACTTGTGATTACTCATTTTTTTAAAATGTTTATCTTAGAGAGAGGAAGAGTGAGAGAGAGTTGAGATAGAGAAAGAAAGAAACATCAATTTGTTGTTCCACCTATTCATGAACCCACTGATTGACTCTTGCATGTGCCTTGACCAGAGATCGAACCCACAACCTTGGCATATTGGGACAGTGCTCTAACCAACTGAGATACTCAGCTAGAGCTGATTAATCACTTTTTATTTTTAATGTTTATTATTGTCTAGTTTTTTAATCACTGTTATGAGGAATTTATCTGAAATGAATGAAATTGAGTTCATTGAAATCTCATAAAATATAAAACTAGCCTTTTCAATTTCAAAAATCGTCTCTTTAATTAATTATGCATTCTTAATGTCTTTTTCCCATTTTCTTAATTTTTCATGTACAGTGTTAGGTGTTGCTGTAAACTAAAAATATGGATGGCATTTTTTATTTTTAATGAGATCAGAAAATTGATTTACAAAGTGTTAACTTTAGATAAGAACTAACTTTTTCCATTGTGTTCATTGTCAGATTTTGTTTACAAATCTGATGTATGTATCATCATTTTGCAATCAAGTTTCTAGAAAATATTTATTTTATCTTCTATTTATTTCTCATGAGCAAATGAAGTGGGCCACCCACAGTGTCTTTGCCATTTTGAAGAAGACTATGGTATAAAAAAGTTTTGAATTTCAGGTCTATAGCAATTGCTTCATAGTTAATAACAAACCATGCAAAATTCCAACTTCCTACTGTGATCATCGTGGTTTTAAAAAGAATGTGGCTTCAGTCATGATCGAATCTTTGGACTACAGTTCCTCTCTGGCAAACGCCTTTCTTTTTTTTCAGTTCTCTTAATTATTTATGTACATTGTTGTGTGTTGACGTAGACTAAAAATATAGATGGCATTTTTATTATTTTTAATGGTATTAGAATATTGATTTATAAAGTGTTAACTTTAAGAATGCCCTTTTTTCATTGTGTTCACTGCCAGATTTTGTTTATAAATCTGATGTGGGTATCATCACTTTGCAATCAAGTTTTCTCCACATAGTTTTATTTTAGCACATTTTATATCAAACCCTTTATTAGTGTTTCACAGTTGTAGAAATTTGTTTATTCTTGCCATCTAAAAATAGTCACTATTAATAAACATATACCCTACCAATTTTTTTTACCTTTTGTTTACAATATCATGAATAAGTTTAAATAATAATCAGTTAACAGATGAAATGGTTTTTTTGATTATTTACTTTTGGGTAGAGCAAAAAAAAGTGTTAGGCATTACTGAATTTAACTTTTCCATTGAAGGTTTTTTTTCTTTTGTAAAATATAATGTAGACATTTCTTAAAACTAGCACATCCTAGCCCTATTTCTGCATGAAGTTTAATTTTAAATACGCTGTTTTGAAATTCAACAGTGGTCAAGGTAGGATGTCATTTTTCTTCTGGAATAGAGACAAGGGAATTTCTCTTTCCAAATGTGAATGGAAAAATTCATTATTTCTCTCTTTTATTAACCAATGTAAATTTTATAAGCTTTTCCATTTTTTAAGAATGCTGAAACTGCAGTAATTTTGGCAGCATGTTTTACTAGGATTTATTTTTCAGAAGTCTGTTATTTTAAAAAAACATCTGACAATACACCAAACTTAAAGATTTTGCATTATACGAACAATTCAGATTTTAATAAAGGCTACAATACTGTAGGTATTATATAATTCATTAGTTTCACTAATGAGTTCACCTTTAAACAACGTAGTTGATTGTGTGAAAGATGCCATGTGTGTCGATCAGTTTCCAATCTTGTTAGAAAATTCTTTTAAACCTTTTTCCTCTTTACTTTTTTTCATTGTATCTGATCTTGAAACCATACAGTTTTTATTAATATATATGGGAATTGGGAGTCATTTTTTTCCTATTCTGCTTGCATTACAAAATGAAAATGAATGTGTGCTCTTCCCTAATTGTGGTTTATGATTTAATAATGCGACAGTTCCTGGTCTTGTCAGTATTCTTACCTCTGCAAGCATATCTTGAGGCCACCAATCTCAAGCACACCTCATATCATCTGGCTATCAGGAATAAACAGCAAATCTCCTAAGCAATCTGCCTTTAAGTACATCAGGTGCAAAGAGAAATGCAAAATTTTTGCCATATTGATTTTCATTCTACTAAAGCTTTTCCTTTGGCTAACTTAAATTTATATTTTCACTTAGAATGTTTTACCACTTTTACCAATCTAATCAGTGGATTTATATTTGCTTTTAATGAGTTGCCCTGAAATTCTGCCTCTCATTTGCAATGCAAGATGTCTAAACATTTTCACATTTTAGAATAGAATATAATTAAATTATACATATAGTTTTTTACAATACAAGGTTTCTGTGGTTTATGATAGTCTATGAAAAGGAATAACAAGATAAATGTTACCCTATTTTTAAGTCTAGAAAATGTTTTGTAATATTTGATATAAAGCAGATGAAATATACTATTGTTACCAAAAATAATATCTATTGTATATCCTCCTACTTCTTCTGAAACTTTATTCCCTGAACTCAAATAAATATATTTCTCATGGGAGACAATGTCTCTCATCTACAATCAAATTTTTGACTGATTAAACATTAGAAGGTTGTTGTGATGGATTAGACATTTCCCCCCAATGTTATTATCAGTTCCTGAAGGTTTTCAGAAGACATGTGCTATCTAGGAGCCGGAACTAATTTTTCAAATTTGCATAATACACGTGTCCAGTCGGTTGAAATGCTGACTTAACTCCATCTTTTAAAGATAGAGCTGGGCTCTGCTCACATGGGAAAAGGCCAACTTATGCTAATGAGAACCATTTAGTCATCTGCTGACACTTATTGGACATGAAGATCAAATTGCACTATAGGCAGTAAACTCCACTGTATGGCATGGCTTTTAAATCCATAAGGTATGCAAGAAATTTTCTCAGACGCTGCCTGTGGCTCAGAGATGTGTTAAACCAGAGATGTGTGATGGAGGCAGCCTACGGAAGACCAAGGGGAAGGGGCAGCTGTGCTCCTCGGAAGCAACCCTGCTTACAAGAAATAGTGCATAAAAGAAAGTAGCCAACCTATAAAGAGTTAGTCATAGGGTTGAGATGAAAGGAAGAAAAAGTGGAGAGAAAAGGACTGATAAAGAGGCAGGAAGGGATTACATTTCAACAGTGAACATAGGTAATATATCATAGGAGATAAAGGTACTTACCAAGTGTCAAAAAGCTACATATATTTATGGGAATTAAGTGGGAGACGGTGGGAGTTGGGGTCAAGGACGATCTTTGCCGTCACACTAAGAATAGTCTAGTTAAAGTACCATTAAACTAGAATATGACTTCAAGGGTCTTTGATATTATTTTATAGTCTAAATTAAACTAAAAAAACAAGTAAATGAATAGCTCTGGCCAAAACTTTATAGTAATTTTCTTTTTTAAAATGTATTATATTGATTTTTTACAGAGAGGAAGGGAGAGGAATACAAAGTCAGAAACAGATGAGAGAGAGACATCGATCAGCCGCCTCCTGGAGTTGTGCCCGCAAGCAAGGTACATGCCCCTGACCGGAATTGAACCTGGGACCTTTCAGTCCGCAGGGCAACGCTCTATCCACTGAGCCAAATAGGTCTCGGATATAGTAATTTTCTAATCTCTAGGAGTCTTATAGTTAAGGGCTCACAGCTGGAAGATCTCAAAACTCCTTAGTGGCTGTTCTCAGGATCCTCCTAAAAAACCATGCCTGTTCAGAATGAATCAAACTCTGGAGGCCCAGCTTGTGATATATATATATATATAATATACTGTATATATTAAAAATATCTCTTATGCAATTATATTCCAGTGCTATTTACATATTAGCTAATAATAATAAAAAACAAGATCTAAATAGTAAATTCTGCCATATAGTCTCCCCCAGTGTGACCAATAGCAATAGAGAGGGGAAGTTGTATATTCTGTAATAGCAGGAATTGTGAGATATAGAGAAGGTGTCATTTTAAACTGAGAGAAACCTATTTAGGAGTTAGCAGGGGCCAGTCAGGGAGATAAACTTATTAATGTGGTGTGAGCCCAGGAGAGTTTCTTATTTAGGAAATATTCTCACTTTCTAGATTATTCTTGCCAGCCTTTTGCAAAGGATGTTTTAAGGAACAAAGGTCCCAACAATGTTAAAATACGTTTCATGTTTAAAGGAGTGTGAAAATGTGGCATATTATAAGTCCCCCCTTGTAGATTCACAATATATGTGAGCAAAATAAAGAATATGTTATATAACTTTTAAAGTCTGTTTAAAATAGTTTCATTTATTTGACCCTAATAACTTCCTGAACAACACTACACTCTGTAATATACAATTTTTTAAAACTGATGTATTTTTTCTTATTTATCCATTCTGGTAAAATAAAATCTTCTCAGCTATTAGTTTTGCTCCCCAAAATGTTTTAGCTTTTGCTCACTTGTTTGGCTTTCTAAATTAATATTAGTTTTTAAAATAGAAAAAGTACTTTGATTTCTAATTAGAATTTATTAATACTGTACATTAACAGAGGAAAATAATCTACTTATTTGGATTAATTAAGAACAGAATTTATTTTATTTTATTTTTGTTCTTGTTAGTGAGATCTTTTGTCTCAGCTACAGAGTATTAAGGCATTTAGGAAAACGTTATTGATTTTTCCCCCACATTTATTTTATACCAGCCAATTACCTGAACTATTGGAATTTTATGGGGATGATTTCCTTTGATTTTTTACATTGACTTATATTAGCATATAGCAATAACTTTGTGTTTTGATAATCTTTTATTACTGATAGACTTCCTGTTTCTATTTTGTATCCTGTATTGATTTGAAATGTAAATGTTAGTGCTAATAGACATCCTTATACCATTTTTTATATTAAAAGAATAACTATAGTTTTTCAGCATTAAATAAAATATTGGTAATTAATTTATTGCAGGGACTAATTAACTTGTTAAAGAATTATTCTTAAAGTCCTAAATAACAGATAGTTTCCTACAGAAATTATCAATGGACTTTCAAAATCTTTCTCAATAGTCATATGATTAATCAATATTAGTCTTTTGAAATAATTGTTAATAGATATCTTAACAAATTATCTTTACATTCCTGCTTAACACTGGTTAATTATGTTAGATTGTTCTTAAATATACCAAGGACTGTAATTACTATTATTTAATTAAGATTTTTTTCATGCACACTTCTAAAAACAATTGTACTGAAATTTTCTTCAGCTGGGTAGAGAGTTTGAGGGCAGGGAGAAAATCTTTTACAGGTATTTGTAGCAAGGATATTGCCCATCATGTTATGATTTATTATTTTAATATATATATAATATTAGAAATATGAGCTCTTTAAAGATTCCTAAAATTGACCATTAAAACATGTAACCTAGGAAATTATAATAAATTTTTTGATAATTAATTTTATTCCATAATTACTGATCTGTCAAGGCTTTTAAAATGTTTTGTTTAAAATTTCCTTCTGTGTATCAATTTGGTAAAATTAGCACCCTATTAAAACAAAATTGTCTACTTTTTGCATTTATTAAGAAAGAATAATGCAAAGCAGAGGTTATTGAGAAAAATGACTTGGAATCAATGAATTTGGGAAACATTGGGCTGAATAAAGTTTGACAAATTTGTGCATGGCAATTTCTCAGAATTCTCTAAGGCAGTCCTTTGATTCTCACAATGAGAGAAATACATGGCAATCAGGCAGTGATGGCCAAACTTAGTGACTAGAGAACTATTTTGCCCTGAGCATCTTGCAGGTGGGGTACACTTAGAGGAATGCCAATTTACATCACAGCCATCATAGAGAAACTAACAAGTAGGTAGGCATAGACATAGAAATAATTATAGAGGAATTTTTAAAATTTGTCTTTCAGTCTTAGCAATATTTTTAAATTAATTATAATTTGTCTAGGTTTTAATTTCTCTTACACTATAGTTTAAGAAAACACTGTTCTTCCTTGACTAAATTTCCTGTTCTCCACAGTTGCAAGTTATATAATGGTAACCTCTGGTCAGTGCTTTAGAGTTCAATGTAAACATAGTTATTTCCGCTTTGACCTTGTGTTTTCCCTTAGGCATGTCTTGAATGTTTTCTTTTTAGAAAGGGTCAGAAATGCTGTTGACCACCATTTAGGAAAGAAATTCTGAATGAAGATTAATTAAAATCACCAGGACATATGTGAGTTAAGGCTTCTTAAAAAGACATGACCTAATTGAAGTAAAACCTTGACACATTTCATACACTGCCCATGGCACAGAGAACCATTCTTAGCTAAGGACTTTAAAATGTGTAACCAATGCTACTGAGGATAAAAGTTGAATTATTAATACATTTGAAGACTGGACTGCCCGCATAGCAGACATATACAGAAATTCACAAGTACCTTCAATCATATACATCCCCAGTCCCCTAAACTTTACTTGGGAAATACAAGTGAAAGACACAGAAAAGGGGAAAAGATAAACTACCTTTTTCCTAATTTTGTCCAGACCCAGTCTCTATTAATCTGATTTTTTAAAATATCACATATCCCTATCCCTGTAGTTTCAGTAAGAGCCACCTTAAGGCTGAACTGTGAATGCAACTTGTTTAATCTGCTCACATCCCGTAGCGTGTCACCAGCGAGAAAAGGTCACTTGTTCAACATGTATGAGAGGCTTTGAGCAGCAGCGGCTCTTTAGGCCTCATTAGGCTTGATCAGCTGGGTCGCCCAGCAATGAGGAGCCTCCTACTATTCAGAGAAGAGACTAACAACCAAAGCTTAAATAGCCTCACATCGTTTTGTTACTTGTCAAGAAAAATGGGCCTGAACTTTTTGTCATTTTTAGTGTGCTCTCAGAACCACCACATCTGAAATAATAATTACAGATTAAAGCACCCAGACTGAAAAACCAGAAGCCCTGAGAGTTTCCTGTGATCCACAAATTCACAGCAGGATTTTCTCTGGGCATCGGATAAAAGCCCCATCTGTGCCTCAGGCCCAGGTCTTAGATGTGATCTTTGTGGCCCCCGATTCTCCAGCCATTCTAGAATTTGGCCATTCAGGCACAAAGAACAGTGATGGTTGCGCATGCTGGGTGCTTGGAGGGAAAAGGCCTAGGATTAGGATCTGTTCTCAACATCTCCCATCCCATTTTCAAACTACCAGGAGCGGCCTCTTGGTGTAGAGGAGTTCAGTGCTTACATTTCCCTTGATGAAAGCAAAGCAAAGCAACAATAACAACAACAAAACAATCCACAATTTCCATTTTAGTGGTTTCATCTAAGACAATTTCCTATGCCTTCTTCTTACCACAAAATGCGATTGATCAATTGTCTAAGTGACTCTAAGGTGCACAGTCTGCCCAAGTGGTGTGCTCCTGAAAGAGCAAGATGCATGGCCTGTGAGTGTGATGCATTTTGAGGGACATAGTGGTCTATGTTTGAATAGGTAAACAGTAAAGTGAAGCAACTTGCGTGGAAATCAGAGCTGCCCAGCCTGAGTCATTCCCCCCGCCCCCACCCTCTGTGGATAGATTCTGGAGTCTTGTTCCTGTCCACATTCCCTGGGAGGGAACACAGACAGTCACATGACCACTGCAAGGAAGCCTTTCTGCATCCATCAGTGTCTCGTACTGCTTTCTGCATCTGCTGGACTCAACTCTATTCATCCAACTCTCTCCGCTCCAGGCATTCTAAATACAAGTCCTTCTCTCTGCACCAGAGACCTCTCTGGCTTTGTAGAGCAGGCTACCAGAAACGAGAGCACCCATCAAGTTTTGAAGACAGGTCCAAGCAGCTGGAAGGAGAGGCTTCCCTAGGATGCCTGAGTGAGGAGGAGCCACGGGAATGCTGAAAGAGCAGCTCTCAGGAGGAAGGTCCATTTCTGCACTGCTGTCAACCTGGACAGAGTGAGGTGATGGGATTCATCAGGTTGGTCTCTTGGCCTCTGCTCAACACCCCTTTCTTTATTCTTTGTGACTCTGTTCAGCTCTGGTACTTTTCATGCTTTGAATTCTTTCTACCTGCATGACCAAATGTACCTACCGTATGAACCAGGCTTCAGGATGACTATGTGGAAGATGGGTGACAAGGAGAAACAGACCAGTTCTATAAACACTCAGCTGTAAGGGAGCTTCAGATCCCTGGTATCTAGAAGAGTACCTAAACACTACTATACCCAAGCACCTGAACAGAGTACACAGCAAGCATCAAATAAGTATTTGCTGAGTCAATGAAAGGACTGCAGTCACTGCCTTATCTAACACTCATTGGGAGTGGCTTTATGTCATACTTGGGAGGAGGAGTTGCAGGGTTTTTCAGCAAACAGAAACCAGCTTTGCTTTGCTCTGTTGATATCAGGGGAGAGATCTACGTCATCAAAGAGGAGAAGCTGAATTCCTGGCATTATATGTGCCTCAGCCTTCACCCCGAAACTCTACCAAATGAACTTCACACACCTGTCCTCTCCCTCACCACCATGTGTCCCTTTCTTCTCTGGGGCTATGCGAGCTGTGGTCCCTGGACTCCAGAGCTCTCTGCACAGGGGCTGGATATACACCTCCCCCCTTTCCTGGTAGGTGTGCAGCCGGGTTAGCAGGGAATTGGGCTCCCTGGGTCTGTCACTCAAGAAGAGTGATCTGAGATCAATGGCAGCCCCTGACCCAGGGGATAAATGTATCGGTGTCACTGATAAACACCAGATCAGAGAGAGCACAGCATGCTTCTCCCGTCACTAATCCTCCCCTACCCTGGGATGTCCAGCAATCCTGCTGTGGCTATTATTTCCTCTTGATTGTCCACATAGGACTGGTTAAATGGGGATGGGAGTTTGTGGATTCAACTAAGAATAAGGTAAGCAGGAAGTAAGATAATGAGACACTTTCCAGAAGGGCAGTTAATTTCTAGCAAAAATAAATAAATAAAAGTTACTGATGCTAATTTTTTTAAAGCTCAGTGAATTAAAAAGATTACAACTAGAAAAAGTTCAAATAAACAGACATTTTTTCTTCAATCAATTCCTGCTTGCTCAAAATATCCAGGGTAGATTACAGTATGAAAGAAATGATATCAACCATATGCTGTCAAAAATCCTATCTAATAAAGAGGGAATATGCTAATTGACCCTCACACCATCACAAAGGTGGCAGCACCCCTAGCCAATAAGGAGGGAATATGCTAATTGACTGCCTCATCCTAAAAAATGGCAGCACCCATAGTCACAAGATGGCAGGCATGCAGAAAGGCTGGGCCCACCCTCAGGCAGGCCTAAGTGCTCCACACACCTGCCTCTGGAGTCCCCCAGTCCTCTTAGCTCCCAGCTGCCCAGGGCCAGCCAGAGGCTCAGGTAACCAGGGCTGGCTGAGGCTTGCACTGGTGGCAGTGGTAGCAGCAGAGGTGTGATGGGGCATCACCTTCCCCTGATCACTGGGATGCCTCCTGCCCTGAGGGCTCCCAGACTGTGAGAGGGGACAGGCTGGGCTGAGGGATACCCCCTCCAGTGCATGAATTTTCATGCACTGGGCCTCTAGTGTTTTAAATAAATGATATGATAGCAAAATTCATTAATAGTAGATAATATCTTCTAATTATCTCAACTGATTTAAACTAAGCCTTTCTACATGTCTGGGTGGAGAGTGTTTTAAGGCATGGCCCCTGGGAAGTTACTAGTCCACATGCAGCTCTTATAACCTTATATTTGTGCTGTGTGTAGGGACAGGCTCTGCATTCAGGAAGCCTGAATCCAGTTGCACTCAGCCACATAACTGTCTCACTTTCAGCAACGTGCCCATAGTTATTTTCATCTGCATAATTTAGGGATAATAACAGTACCCAACTCATGGGATGTGGTGAGCATTACACGCAAAGACTGAAAACAGTACCTGGGACAGAGTCACATGGAGTAAATATTAGCTATTTCATTTTGCTAATTAATTCTGATTTTTTAAAAAGAGGGCCATTTCTAATCAACAATAATGTCAAAATACCTTTGCAGGGGAAAAATATTGTCCTTTTCTTATATTTTGATATTTTCTAAACTTTTTGCAATAAGCATATAAATATAAAAATTATTTATAACTATAAATTATAATTTGAATAAATGCATTCAAATAACAGATTAATAAACATTTAAAAATGAACCAAGCTTTAAAATGTTGGTATTGAAGAGACTGAGACATTCTGATTTAGAGCCTATTTTAGCAGGAAGGCATTCGTCATACTCATTCGAAGTCAAGGTCAATTGTCCAAACACTGGTGAGGTTGATGAACCAATTTGCTAAACACTTGCCTTACTAATAGTTCCTTTCCTGACTGCAGACAATAACATAGACACTGGCACCTACTTAACATTAGGATCAAAGGAGACTATGTCTAGAAATGATGGAAGTACCCATCATTTTCAATGTTGACTGCCTCAATTTCTACATTTTTGTGTGATCCAGACACATAGCTAGGATTAAGTCAGTCCTCATTTTTTAAATGTGCTTTTGTGTAAAGATGCATCAAACACACAATAAAACTTTTAACTATTAGTTGTACCCTGTCCATTCATTCAATCACCTTTAAACTGAGATTTTTATAAAAACAAAGTAATTAAAATGTGACTTAAACATTTATTCTCAAGCATAAGCAAAATGGCACCATTCCAGTATTATTTTTAAACAATTGGAAACATAAATAGATCCCGTGCATATTCTCACAAACTTTTTGTGACTTCCTAGATATAATTTCATTTTCTTCGTTCATATTTTTCTCTTTTAATTACATGATAAATAAATAATAATAGCTGAAAATCATCTTTGGTACTTTTATTTTTCTTAACAAAAACTAAATTATGGGAGGTAAAAAGTTTAAAGACATTTGATTAGGAAATAAGATATATCTTCATTTAAAATTTTTCTCAAGACAAAAAAACAACACAATTTTTAAAATAAAATTTTAATCCCGCCAATGCTCCCTTTTGCTAAGATTTGGCAATTCACTTCCCCCTGAAATTTCTATATATATCTCACCAGGTGGTGGTAGTGGTGATGTTGCTGATCATCTAAAAACATATTTTTGTAGGGTATAATCCTTGGAACACTTAAAGTGCTGTATTCTGAAGAACTAAGTTATAATTCCTCTGTGAGGAAGATGGCAAGGTGTCTTTACTGACATCAGGTATGACCTTCACCTTGATTACAAAGGATCTTTAAGGGCCAATCATCCTTGCACTAGATTGTCCATTGCTGGAGGATACATTTTCCAGAGATCTCATTTTAGACTGGGCACATCTGGCCTACAGGTGCAGTTTATAGCCACCAGAGGTCAGACTTTTACATCTGTCTCCAATAAATGCTCAAGTTGAGTCTCAGACAATGGTGTCTCTTTTTCAGCACCCTATTTTCTTCTTTAGTTTAGCTTTATCAAAACCAAATGTAAGAAGATTGTATATAAATATGAGAAACACATATTTTACTTTCCCAGGTGAAAACAGCTCCATGAGAAAAAAGAGAAGGGAAAGAAAGTAGAAAATAAGACAGTTAAGGAGAGAATTCTGGTACTGAGGAAGAAGGGCCAAAACCAAACAGCCTATAAATCATTTTGAAAAGACAAGGAGAAAGCAAATACTTGAGCAGAGCAATCTGACAATCAAAATTGTATTAAGATACCTTGTTTCATTCAGGAATATAAAGCCAAACTTTTACCAATAATAGTAGAGTAATGGTAGTAGTGGCAATAATGGTGATAGTGGTGGTGGAAGAGGCAGCAGTAAGAGCCAACATCTACTGAGTGCTCTGCTATAAACACTGCCTATATTACTACAACCTCATTTCCATATGAGGAAGCCAGCCCCAGAGGATTTTCTAAGAGTTATCAGGAGCCTGGAAAATGTTCCTATCTTTTTCAACTGCAATCTCACACTTGGAAGTTTGGACAAATAAGATAATTCAAATAGGGGAGAAGTCAGCAGCGTCCCACTTTTGACATGAAGATGTTCATCTTAATTCCAGTGTTATTTAAAACAACCTAAATACCTAATAATAGTAGAATAACCAAATAAAATAATAAATGTAGTCAATACAATCAGAATTGTGAAGATTAGAACCTCAGGGGTGGGGGCAGGGAAACCTGTATGGTGCAAAGAACTTAAGAAAATTGTGTCTTCATATGAAGAAAGTTATGTAAAATGTTCATGGATGGACAAGGATGAAGAAATCTTATAGAAAAACAATGTCTTCGGTAAGGCGTAGTTTTATAAGGATTATACACACATTTTAAAAGTACAAATCCTGAAAAAAAAAATTAAACATTGCCAAAGGATACAATGTGAAAAATTTTCCTCATGGGACTTCAGAGCATGAGCAAACTCAGTTTATTGCACATAGTTGGCACTCACCCAAGGTCCGTCCATCAGCCACATTCAGGCCCTTCTCTATCACATCCAGGTTGGCCAACTACATTTCTCAGGTCACCCACGAGATTCATCAATAATAGTTACTGCTTTTGTTAGTAATAATAATAATATATGAAATGTGTGTAGAATTTTATAGTTTTAAGCAATGTTTTTGCTTCGCTGATTTCAAGTCTGATTCCCAGTGAATTAACATTGCCAGTTAGAAACTCTTCAGTGCTCTCAACAGGACATCCCAGAAGAGAGCCATGTAATGCAGACAGTTAGGGCTGCACTTTAGACACCAAGAAGCAACTTGTACAATAACCAGGGCACAGCCTCACCCAGCCTTCCAACACTGCACCCTAAGTCAGAAAGATGCAACACACTGGGAATATGAACCACTTCATAGGAGCCTTCTTACAAAGGAAAGCAGGTTTTCACAGTTATCACGGACATCTTCCTTCTCCATTACAAATGCTGTTTGTGTTTCCTAAACCAATCAGCACAATCGTCCAGACCAACTGAATAAGGCAGTGTTTGAACAATGGTATTTCTAAAAAGCTGCCTAGTGTTTAAAAGTCAGTTGAACAATGGAATACTACGCTGCTGTAAAAAAGGAAAGAACTCCTACCATTTGCAATAGCATGGATGGACCTGGAGAGCATTATGTTAAGTGAAATAAGTCAGTCAGAGAAAGATAAATATCACATGATCTCACTCATTTGTGGGATATAATGAACAACATAAATTGATGACAAAAACAGATCCAGAGACAAAAAAGCATCAATCAGACCATCAAACCTCAGAGGGAAGGCAGGGGAGGGTGGGGGAAAGGGGAAGAGATCAACCAAAGGACTTGTATGCATGCATATAAGCCTAACCAATGGACACAGACATCAGCAGGTGAGGGCATGAGGGCAAAATGGGGGGTTAAGAACACATATGTAATACTTTAATCAATAAATAAAATAAAATAAGATAAAATAAAGAATTACAAAAAATAAAATAAATAATGAGTGAATTAGTAACAGGAAAAAAAAAGTCAGCCCAATATACGTTTAAGAGAGCAAAGCCAAAGGGGTACAAAACTGTACCCAACCTTTAAAGTTTTCCCTGTTAGTCCATGCCGAGATAGGTCCTTCCCTGCACATGAGCATTCTTTTTCAAGAATCACATACTATTCAGGAAATAAGAAGTCTACTTAATTCACAGAACCTCCAGCTATGGATTGAAATCCATAGCTGCTCTTTTGTCTGTTTTGTTAATCCTTACCAATGGATATATTGCCATTGATTTTCAGGGGGAGTAGAAAAGAGAGGAAAGACAGAGAGGAACATGAATGAGAGAAACACATTGATTGGTTGTCTACTTCATGTGCCCCGACCAGGGTCCAGGCCAGGCAGAGGAGGAGTCTGCAACCAAGGTACATGCCCTTGAATAGAAATGAACCTGAGACCCCTTGGTCTGCAGGCCAAGGCTCTATCCATTAAGCCAAACTAGCCAGGGTCATAGCTGTTCTTCTTCATCCCTTCCCACACACTCTCCATGTTTAACACATGCAAGTTAAAGAGAGTTTAAAACGCCTCGTTCTTTACAACGTTATGGTAGAGAATAATAAATCCAGAGAATAATACTGCAGTCAGAGACAGGCAGAAAACGCAGCCACAGACAGTCCCACGTGGTCACTAAAGCAGGCAGCTGAGTTTCTTCAGAGCAGATTTGTTGTGCAGATAACTCGCAAAACAGTGATAAAGACTCTGAGCTTTGAAAGTAGTGCAGGCCAAGAACCCTGATGAACATAGGTATAAAAATTCTCAACAGTACTAGCAAACTGAATTCAATAGCACATTAAAAGGATCCTACAGCATGACCAAGTGAGACTTATCCCTGGGATATTACAGATGGTTTAACATTTGTAAATCAATAAATGTGATATACCACATTAACAGATGAAAGATAAAAATTGTATGACTATCTCAATTGATGCAGAAAAAGCATTTGAGAAAATTCAATATACTTTTATGATAGAAACTTTCAACAAAGGGTATAGAAGGAACACACCTCAACATATTGTAGCCATATATGACAAGGCCTCAGTTAATATACTCAGTGGTAAAAGGTTGATTTTCCTTCACATCAGAAACAAAACAAAAGTGCTCACTTTTGCTACTTTTTTCAACACAGTACTGGACATCCTAGCCAGAGTAATTTAGGTAAGAAAAAGAAATAAAAGGAATCCAAATCTGAAGGAAGTTAAAGTGACTCTATTGGTAAATAATGTGACCTTAAATATAGAAAATCCTAGAGGCTGTTAGAACTAAAAAACACATTCAGTAAAGTTGTAGGATACAAAATCATTACACAAAAATCAATTGTGTTTCTCTATACTAACAATGAACTGTCTGGAAACAAAATAAATAAAACAATTCCATTTATAATAGGATCCAAAAGGATAAAATGCATACAGATAAATTTAACCAAGGAGATAAAGATCTGTACACTGAAAACTATAAGACTTTGGTGAAAGAAATGGAAGAAGATACAAGTAGAAAGATAGCTTGTGTTAATAAATCCCAAGAAGAAGTATTGCTAAAATGTCCACACTACCCCAAACAATTTATAGATTCAGTGAAATTCCTACCAAAATTCCAGTGGCATTTTTCACAGAAATTGAAAAACAATTATAATATTTATATGGAATCACAAAAGACCCTGAGTAGCAAAAGCAATTCTGAGAAAGAACAAGGCTAGAGGCCTCGCACTTCCTAATCTCAATCTATATTACAAGCTATAGTAATCAAAACAGTATGGTATTGGCAAAAATAGACACACGGGCTAACAGAATAGAATCAAGGGCCCAGAAATAAACACACACATATTTATTTGATCAACTAATAGTTGATCAGGGGAAAGGATAGTCTCTTTAATAAAAGGTTCTGAGAAAACTAAATAACCACATGTAAAAGCAATGTTTCCTTTTTCTGAACGTATCATATTGTTGGTTCATTTACATCCAACCAATAGCCAACACCATTACATGCCTAAATGGAGCTTATCTAATACACGTGTTTCCTCTGCAAGTCATAGCACAACTTCACTGTGTTTAAGAACGCCAGGCAATACCACTTCATTACTAGTTTCAGGTCACATTAAACAGCAGTATCACCAAAAAAATAAAAAATAAAGCACACAACAACCCAAAAAGATGCAAAATTAATGTGACACTGCATAGATGAAAAGAAACACTTATTTATAGTAGGAGAGCTGAAACAGGAAGGCAGAGTATCACTTTATTTAAACTCTCTGGGTATGTGTGTATCAAGAGACTTAAAATTTTTAGCATTCTCCCCACATCTGCAGGTGGCCTCAGAAGTACCGTATGTATTGATCTGAATGTTAGTGTGTAGGCTAAGTTGCGAGTTTGGGATGGGTGAGGAATGAGGATCAACTGTACTTTGGGGTGAAGATATCCTTTCATATTTCAAAAGGAAGAGTTCCATGAACATTTACTACTGACCATACCTTTAGGTGTCATTTCAGGTGATACTGGTATGACAAGGAAATAAGGGGGCAAATCAACTTTTTATCACCATATGACCTGTTACCCTTAATGCTGAGATGTGAACCAAAGAAAACAGATACAAATTGAATCAAATTCTAATTCCAAAGTACACTATCAGTTTGCATGGCACACTCATCCATGTACAAATGATTCGGGTGTTGCTCCTTGAAAATAAGGAGAAAAGTTTCTACTCATTCTGCAATACACTGCTTGGTGATTGTTAAGTTTAGGTTCTAATGTTTTCAAACCCTTTGCTGGAAGTGTGATAATGTCATTCAAGAAGCAACTGGGAGTAGTGGTTAAGAGCTTGGAATAAGAGAAACTGGTGTTCAAGTTCATGGGCCCACCAGATACACTATATCCTTGGACAACTCACCTACTTTAGTTAACTAAGGGCAATAATGGTGTACTTTGCACGGAGTCAGTGAGAAGAAAGAGCAAATGTGATACTCTATATCAAGTCCCTAAGAACACACTAAGCATTTGAAAATATTGGGTTATTGTAAATGTATTGTGTAACATCCTAAGGAATGTGGTGAAAGCAAATATTTTTCAACGCTGTTTTCCAAAGTCAAATCTTTATCAAAAAGCCTGAGAAAATCTTTATCAAAAAGTCCATGAAAAAAACCACAAAGAATAAATATATCTAGATCAGGGGTGAGGAACCTTTTTTTCTGCCAAGGGGCATTTGGATAATTATAACATCATTCAATGACCATACAAAATTATCAACTTAAAAATTAGCCTGCTATATTTGGTCATTTAATGAACTCACCCCTAATGCCAAGGATAGAGCAAATGGATCTAGATAGAGAATGAACTTCAAAGTTCCAGCTTCACAGACAATTTTAGTGAGAAAATTAGAAAATTAAAAACCTGAGTGCCTGTGCCCAAAAGCTGGGAGAACTTCTGCGCCATCCCCACTTACTGACTGGTCAACTCTGGCTCTATATCCTATGTTCTATATCTTCCTCCTGTTCACCCAGCTTAGTTCAAAATAATACAACAGACTACTAGACTTTTGCTTATAAAATTAGGATTGTACTTTAGACTCCCTGTAATTATCCTCAGAACACCTCAATTAGAGTTCAGGAAGAGATGGGCAAAATGAGTAAAGAGAATTTTGTGCTCATTGAAGGTATGTTTATTCATTCATTCTAGAAATATTTACCAACAACTCTAGCTAACATGGCCAAGAAATGATCTGATCCTATTCAAAGAGGGAAAATTCTACTCTCACAGAAAAAGATTTAACCACTTACATCAACTATCCATAGGTAGTCCTTCATTGTCTATTGAATTTTATTTATGAGCCAGTTTTATAACTCAAGACAAATACATGTTTGCAATATGCACACAATTAATGAAAATGAATTAATATCCCTAAGTACATAAAGGAGCATAACAGACTTCACTCTATGAAAGATAATTGTGACTTGGGGTACAGAGGTGAAATATTGGGTTATTTGTGGGGTATTTTGCAGTGAGGTAATTTATTACTGTGACTAGATCTAGTTTGGTCATCTGAAAAAAACATGGCTTATTTGCAATATGCATTTTAGAATATTGCTGAATATTTTATCAGAACAGATACACTCTGGTGTATGGAGAATTTAACTAAAAAAAGAAAGAAAGAAAAGCTGTTGAGTCTATGTAAAATATTGGCCTTATGTTTTATAATTGCTGGAATCTCCGGAAATGGAAAGAAATACAACTATTTCAATAGAAGAAAATGTAATAAGTATCTTTCTGTGGTCACACGGAAACTTCCGGTAACTCATAAGGCTGAGGACACATGGGAATATAGTCAATTAATTTCACTGTCATGGATATAGATCATGACAGCCTTCCCACACCTCAGAATTATAGCCACTGAGGCTAGAAGCAATCCCTTATGCTTTACTGTACTGTATTTAAAACACTAAGGTAGAGCCTTTCATGTAAATATGACCATACTTCCTTTCTTTCTGCCTTATCCAAGCTCATAAAGGGAAGAATCCTTTGGAGAAAATTAAAAGTTATTAGTACAATATTTCAGTTATGAGTAAGGAAAAATGACCCTAAAATTTTCACATTCACTAGAAGGTCAAATGAATCTGTTCCCAAATTGGCAATCCATCCTTTAAAAACACACAGAGCAGTCATGTCGCCATCACAGAGCAACCATGAGGTCTGTTTAGTTTATTCCCAGGAAAACCACAGTAGCAGTAAGTGATGAGAACAAAATGCATATTTTCTGATTCTTCATCAGGAACCATTTTTCAGCTACCATATTCCATTCAATTTAAAAAATACTCAACAACTAGATGACTGATTTCACCCCAACCCTGAATAACCACATATGGTAATAGCCTGTGAGTGTAAAACCACACCTCCGAAACAAAGCATATTACAAATATTAATTGCAATTCTGTAGAGTTAGCAAGCCCTTAAAATAATTATAAAACATTGTTATATATGTTAAAATAAAGTTTGGATTGGCCTTATTTAGTTTAACTAATGGTTCTTATATGTTTCTCTTGTACTTATATGGATCAACATCTTTGTTTTGCTTTGAAACGTGTCAAAAAACAAAATAGCTTGCAAAATCAGATAAACAAGGTATGTTTTCTCTGTCCTCCGAGTTAAGCTATGCCTTCAGCAGAGCTAGGATTAAAGCTGTTGTTCATAGTTTCCATTCTATATTTGCACAGTGCAGTCCAGGTTAGCTTAGCCTGTGTTCCTAGCTGCAGTCTATTGCGTGGAAGTCCACATGGCCGTGAGCCATGCAGTTTCTAGGGCCACATGGCATAGAGGGAACATGGGCGAGAGCAAGGGAGCAGGAGCAAAGCTATAGGAATGAGAGAGAAGGAGAGAGAGGGGTAGGAGAGAGGGATAAGAAAGAGAGAGAGAGAGAGAAAGAGAGAGAGAGAGAGAGAGAGAGAGAGAGAGAGAGAGAGAGAGAGAGAGAGAGAGAGACAGAGAGACAGAGGGACAGAGAGAGAGTTCCTTCATCTGGGGGTTTTAACCCTCTAAGATTTCATGGGCTTGCAGTGGCTCCATCTCTGTAGCCAATTATCTTTATTCCAGATTTAACTGACAGGCACCTTCCCTACTTCATTTTGACTTTACTGTGCATGTGGCATGTACCCATCTTCCCCTTTCTCCTATAATCTTCAAGGAATGGACAGGTGGTTCCCTGGGGAGTGTGAAATTGCAGCTCCCTAGTGAAGCATCCCAGATGGCCATGCATATGATATCTGGCCTCCCTTTTGCTTCTTTCCTATGAATATTAATAATTAGATCATTACAGTGCTAACATAAAGTTTAATATTATTGCCCCCATTTTGCTTTTATAGGTTAAGAAATTATAGTTATTCAATTATGATATATTCTCCCCAACATCTCCTATCCCCTTCCTCTGTATCATAAAACAAAACAAAACAATAAGAGCAAGATTTCACAGAGCTTACTCCTGAATTTCTGTATGTCCTAGAAACAGCACTAAAAGCTTTTTTTTCATGGCTATCACAGAGCACAGAATAACTTTACTCACATACTCACAGCTTAGAATCCCACACTGGTAAATTCAGCTTTCTAGCCACTTGTTACTTTTAGTCAAAGGGCAAATAAATAATGAACTTAGTCACTGGCAAAAGTGATGCTGCATTGTGAACTGACTGAAAACAGACATTCATTATTCATTTAAAAACACACACGCTTGGATGTGGAGAGAGCAGAGTGCCTGAAGATAGGCTCCTGTGATTAACACATCCAACAGCAACTTGGGCTTACTCCTCACAGGTGGCGGGATGCTATGACCTTCCTGTGACATTACACCCTATACATAAAAAACAAACAAACAAACAAATAAAAACAAAAGTAAAAAAAATAAACACACACACAAACAGCTACTGAGGACTTAAAATGTGATATGTATGTGAAATAACCAAATTTTCATAATCACTTATTCCAAATAAAATTTAACTGTGATCCACACCTCTATAAATATAGCTCAAATATGACTCCTTATGCAATTAAAACCAGGATATTCTATACTAGCTTAACGTTTTCATCTTCCACTGGAAATAATATGTAAAATTTAAAACTTTTTATATAGTTTCACATATTGAAAATTATTATATTATTTTCATTTTCATCTTTAACATGGCCCTTTGAAATGATAAAATGAGAACTAAATTCTATTAAAAACATATTTAACCAACATTTTACCTGTTCAAGATAGTCCAACTCTCAGGATTAAATATTCTCTATATAACTCTAAATCTTATTCAACAGAATTTAGAACTGGTAGATTCAAACTTGAAATATTTGCTTTAATCACTGTTTTTGTTTTTTTTTTTTCTTTTAATCTTTATT